>BRDA01063112.1:0-31060 GCA_036984385.1 Crenuchus spilurus | reverse complement strand
TATATATATATATATATATATATATATATATATATATATATATATATATATATATATATATATAGTTTCATACCAAATGCTCTATCCATTCTGTCCATTCAGAACAATCTTGAATATATTTTTTGAAAAGAAAAAAAAATATCCAGACTTGTGTGGGTCAGTATGTGAGAGGATACATGCAGAAAGTTTGAAATGACTTGAGTAGAAAATTTAAAGGGAACTCTGTGCATAAGGGCTTAAAAATTGTGTATGTTTTTGTTAAAACATGCTATGAGCAGTAGATTCTGGATGTATAAAATATGCTAAAAAGCTAATATGCTATTATGTATTTATTTTGGCAGTTTGTCAGAAGATCAGATAAACAGATTCAGAGAATTAGAGTAGTATGGCAACAGTTTGATGGTTCAGGCTTTAAGGGCTAATATAAACACTGGATTGGTTTGTGTTGAATTTTGGTCTTGGGCTTTCCATATAACTCAGGTAGAGGGCTGTTTATCATTTTTAGACTATGCCCAGACTGTTTTCATGTCAATTTTTAAAAATATTTTCCCGCATTGAAATTTTGCTGAATTTTTAAAACAAGTGTATTATACAAAAAAATAATAGATTTTATAGTTATGTTCCCAGGGGTTTTATTGGGCAGCAGTGTATACTAGTCATCATTTTTCTTGTCATAATCATCACTTTCTTTGATTTTGATGTAGCTATTAATCACTATTCATTTCTTCTTCTTTTGCAGATCCTTTCTCAAAGCCTTTGCACTAATGGGTGAAACCCAGGAAAGAGAGCGGGTTTTAATCCACTTTTCTAATAGGTACTATCAATGTAACCCCACCATCATCGCCTCACAAGGTACTAAGACTTCTTGCTGCATTGTTTTGATCCTAATTAAAATCTGAAATTATTTATATATAAAATTCTCCAAAAATTAGGGAAAGCAAGCCAAGTTTTTGGGTTAAAGAGTCAAGTCTGGGCTGCGAGTGGCTCAGTGGACTAAGGCGCTGCCATTATGAACCGAGGATCGTGAGTTCAAATTCCAATCATGCTGTTTGTAGAGTGTCATCGACAGCGCAGAATTTACTCTTTCTTTGGGTGGGCAAGATGGCGCACTCTCCCTAGCATCATAAAAAACAATGTCGGTTGACCCGGGTGTCTGCTGGGCGATCCATCAGAACTGGGCATCTGCGCTTTCCTCAGAGCACGCTAGCTGCCCGATGGTGATGTATCGCTAGCAGTTGGGGGGTGGGAAGGCACTTGACGTCACTGGTATCAGAGGAGGCTTGTGCTCATCTGCCCCCTCCCAGAAGAGTCAGGGACATTGCAAGTGGTATTGATAAGGAGAGTTGATAAAAGGGACGGGTTTAAAGAAAAGTTGAGTCTGAATCTAGATTACACTGTCGTCAGTGATTGTCCACTGGAAACTGTAAGACCAGGGTCTTAATATGTGTCTTTTATAAGCACTTGCTCAGTTAATGAATGTAGTACATTGGTTTGCATATTGTTAATTGTCAATGCGATTTGAGAATTTGGGAATTTCAGAGTCATGAATCATGCAGGGACAGTTTCTGTGGCCATTTCCTTGTAGCACAAAATGTCACTTTCCCGCCCACTGCTCCTATGGATTAGCTGAAGATCAACTCAACTGTCCCTTGAGGAATTAGCCATTAACTGAGAATTATAGAGCTCACTCTGCATCAAGTTGACAAATGACAGTTGAAGGAGACGAGTAGAGGTTCAGCGGAAGGTCACCGAGATAACCCATCATCACAGTCTCCCATTTCAGCCAATGACAACTATTCTTAATCTTCTTATTCAAACTTTTTTCCCTTCTCTACATAGTGTGTATAATGAAATTTTGATGTTCTTGCTCGTCAGTCTCTTATCATTCTTCTTTGTTCAGTGCTTGAGTGTCATGTCTCCCCCATAGCAACCATCTTGGTAACAACAAGCCTCTGTGACCAGTAGATGGGTAAAAGCTAAAACGGTCTCCTTGTTGCTAAGACTGTTGCCATGGAACTGGTGTTACTTTGGCCCAGTGTAGAGATGGATGATAGCAACACGGGGGTACTTCTGCATGTTTAGAGGCTCTTCATGTCACTGTGCAAAATACATCATTTTTTAAACAGAAAAATAGACGAGGGAAAGAAAAACACTTCATGAAGTATCACGAGCTGTGAATGTGTCCAGTAGTGGAGTAGTGACCGTTTAAACCTTTTGACTGTCACCCCTTAAAGCCACGACTAAATAATTCCTCATTAGTAACTCTCTCTTTCTCATTCTTTTCAGATGGAGTGCATTGCCTTACATGTGCTTTGATGCTGCTGAACACTGACCTTCATGGCCAGGTACGTTCCTCACTGCTTGGCCTCTGATATTTTCTTCCTTGTGTCCCGTCCCTTCAGCTTTTAAGTTAGTTTGACTGTTAAATGAAAATGACTGCAGCTACTGTGTTTCCCCTTTGAATGAACTGTGGAGTGACCTGCTGTCGTTTGGCCTTATCCGGGTTGATTATTCAGTCCATAAAGGGAAAAATAGTGTTTCTCAAGAGTGCTGTACATTAGGTCTTTGGAGCTCTATTGCGTTAGCATTTTTGAGACAGTTGTTGTGCACTGAACCTTCAAAGTCACTTATAATCCTATTCTATTCAAGAACAGCACTGTAGCTTAGCAGTTAGCATGTTCGCCTCTCAGCGCTGAGGTCTTGGGTTTGAGTCCCCATCTGGAAGGAGTTTCCATGTTCTCCCTGTGTCTGCATGGGTTTCCTCCGGAGTCTCCGGTTTCTTCCCACAGTCCAAAAACATGGAGGTCAGGTGGCTTGGCTACTCGAAATGAACCTGGTCTGTGTGAACGAACGTGTATGTCTGTGTGTGTATGCCCAGATATGGTTGGCACTCTGTCCTGGGAGATCCCCCTAGTGTTCAATTCTGGTTGAGACGCTGTGTGCGATTGGCTGCCACCTCTTCTTGGTATGTGTGGTTGAGCTCTAAGTATATAAATAGTGTGTGTTGATTGTAAAGCGTCCTTGGGTTTGAGAAAAGCACTATACAAGTGTAACATCCATCATTAATTAAAAAAATAGACTTTATAGTGTAAAATGATGGGTGGCACGGTGGTTTGGTGGTTAGCACCTTCACCCCTTAGCGCTGGGGCCTTGGGTTTGAGTCCACATCTGGGTGGAGATTCAATGTTCTCTCTGTGTCTGAGTGGGTTTCCTCTGACTTCTCTGGTTTCCCACAGTCCAAAAACATTGAGGTCAGGTGAATTGGTTACTCTAAAGTACCCTAATGTGAATGTGTGTGTGGCCAGCCATGGATTGGCACTCTGTCCTGGCAGTAGCTAGATGGTTGTTTGCCCTTCCCCAGCTCCCTGTGAAGGGGTAGGGGGCTCACCACAACCCTGACCAGGATTAAGCAGTTAAGAAGATCTGCTAGAGGACTCTCCCCATCACTTTGCACTGTCTTTGACTCTAGGATGGTGAAGACAAGCACAAGCCTCCTCTGTTGTATGTGATGCAGCCACCGCCTCTTTTCAAACTACCGCTTGATACACCGTCACTGGGGAGCCAACACACTCAGAGGAAAGCGCAGGGTTCCCAGCTCTGAATAGATCGATCAGTAGATGCCTGAGTCAGCTGACATTGCAATGTGAAAGTGATAGAGAGAGAGAGAAAGAGAGCGCCATCTACCCACTCAGAGAGAGCACTGCCAATTTTTGCTCTCTTGAGGCCCCAGCTGTTGTTGGCAAACAGCATGACCGGGATTCAAACTCATGATCCTCTGGTCATAGTCTCGGCGCCTTAGCCTGCTGAGCCACTCGGGGGGGCCCAAGGTTGACTTGTTTCTTATTTTTTTTAGTCCTTTTTTCCCCATATCATATATATTCTCTGGCCTGTGTCCCGTCTTTTGGTTTTCCTGTTACCATCCTCATATTTAAAATAGTAGATAGGATTTTTAAATTTATATTAGAGCTTTAAAACACCTCAAAGTTCCAGACGTTCCAGCAGACCCAAATAATGGCTTAATCTTTGCTACAGATTTGCAGTGATTATTGTCTTTGAGGAGAATACACAGTTTCTACACACTCCTCAGAATAGCTCATCTCTTTGTCTCCACAGAGCTCGTTCATGTGTCTTTATACTCACAGGGTGGCAAATCTTGGATTTGACGTTTTCTGGCTCCTTCTCAATAGAACACATATGCGCCATGAAGACGCCAATATTTCACGCCCACACCGTGCTAGTTTGCGAGACGCTTGATTTGAAAGATTGGTTTTTGTGGTATTCACACAGGTGCAGTATGTGCTGTGTGAAATTGGCATTGTTGGGACTCTTTTGACAATAAAACATCCCGTATGATCTTATCACATAGACTATATAGTCAAAAGTATAGAGACACCTGCCCATTTGGAAATCAAGTTTATAAAGAGTTTATTTTGCTTCTTATTGAAGTAAATGTCTCCACTATCCAGGAGAGGCTCTCTACTACATCTTGGAGCATTACTGTGAGGATTTGATTGTATTCAGTGATGAGTGTTTGTGAGGTCAGGGTGTTGGATGGCCCATCTCATCCCCAACTCATTCCCAAAAGTATTGGATTGAACACAAGAGAACACGGTTCCACTGCACCATAGCTAAATGCTGGGGGCTTTATACCCCTTTATCCCTTGGAGCCCTTGTTACAGAGAGGGTTATTCTATTGGCAGTACTTCTACAGGGACTATACAAGCTGTGTGTGCATTTGCAAATCTGTGCAGCTTACATTGGCTTAGTAGAGTCATTAGAAAGAGTGTCCACAAACATTTGGACAAATCTTGTATACAGAATTGATTCCATTTCTTCTTCCTTTAGAAAACAGAATTCTGAGACGTTTCTAAGAAATGTGTCCTAGTGTGGGCCGATACTGCTGTCAGTCACCAAGATTGAAACGAGTGTCGATAAGAAACATCTCCTTTAATTACGCTTGGCTTTAGCTTTAGGCTCAGAGATTTGATTCACTCTTGTCCAGTGAGGGCTGTGCAGACTATGGCTTTTCTGTTAGGATGCTGCATAGCTTTGGCGTTAAGGACAACATAAAGCAAATGACCACATCTGCCTGCAGCCAGAGACTTATCTACCATCCAGCTGAAAAGCACAGCACAGACAGTCTCTCCCAAAGTTTAGTTATACAAATTAAGACTGAAAATTGTCAGCATTATCAATGAATGCATTTTCCACATGGTTGTTAATGAGGTTATTTGACCTTTATAAAAGCGTTTTTAGGAATGCAGCAATAGTGGCGTTTGTATATGCACACAGAATCACAAATGAGTAAAACTCGAAGACGTGATGCCTGCAAAGAGATTTCTCAGGAATATTCCAGTATCTTATAATTAGTGACAGTTAAAAATGTTGGAAGCAGTGTTGTTTTGAAACTGCTTAATTCAGATAATATACACTAATATTGAGTATATTATACTGTTTGGTTCAGGCAAAAATATTGCATACACTGAATAAGTTTGTCACTTCTATCACTCAGCTGTTAAGCTGTTATCAAATGCAGTAATGACTGACCTGTCATCTGTTAGTTCAAGCACAATCGTCGTTGTTAGGAATATGTATTCTACCTGCTAACACTTAAGTGTTTACCACACATCCTCCAGGGGGGGCCCTACCACATTCCAAGATGCAGATGCATGTAAGGGGGGAAAATTAAAAAAAGAATTTAAAAAATGCCCTGCATGAAATGTTTTTGCATTAGCGCCTTGTCATGTTAACTTTGCCAGTCAGAATAAAAAAATTTTAATGGCAAACCGTCATAAATTTTATATTCATTACACATAAAGTGACTTATTTCTTTATTTTTTGTTTCAGTGTTGATCAGTGTGGCTCATGAACTGTCTAGCTAATCAATCACAGTAATGTCATGGTCGGCAAACCATTTGGTAGCAGCGTTGGCAGTATAGGCAGGTGCCAAATCCTGCTGGAAAAAGTAACTCTCCATAAAGCTTGTCAGCAGATGGAAACATGAAGTGCTCTGAAATCTCTTGGTAGATGCTGAGTTGACTTTGGATTTGATAAAACACAGTGGACCAACATCAGCTGATGACATGGCTCCCCAAACCATCATGGTAAAAGTTTCACACTGGATTTGAGACATTTTTGATTCTGTGTCTCTAAGTCTTCACCCAGACTCTAGAACCCTGATTTCTAAATAAAATTCAGAATTGACTTTCATCTGAAATGATTTCAGTTCTTTGTCTACTTCTGATGTTGTCTCTGGTTCAGGAGTGTGTATATATTAGGAATGTAGCACCTGCGAGATACAGTGTTTATACTGTTTAGATAGTAATTTACTCAACTTACAATTAAATATTCAAATAATTTTGAGGTTCTGGATTTTTTTATTAAGCTATATGCCATACACATCAACCTTAAAACAAGGCTTTAAATATGTCACTTTCATATGTAATAAATATAAAATATGACTGTTTAAATCAACTTTTTCATGATATTGTAATTTTTTGATGTATAACTGTATATGTTATACCCAGGCCGTGTGTTTCGCTTTGATATCTTGTGCCAGTCTGAACATTTGTCAGCGCTGTCCTCCTACAAACTCGGCTGGTGCTGGCAGAAACTGTAAAGTCATTGGAACAAACACCGTCTGCTCATTATTTTAGTATTCACAGAGGCCTGCTCCCTCTAGCCTTTGTCCCTGACGTTACCAAAAGCGTTTAAGCACTTGACTGGCAATCAGAAGATGAGATCCATGTTCACTCTAATTCACAGCAGTATCTCTCTAGTATAATCCAAGTGTTAAATTCCCTAAGCGTTAATACCTCGTCTGTTGTTACTATTGATCAGTGGAACTGAATGTCATTTTAAGATCATACATAACATCTGTGCACAAGCCGACCGAGAGCATGTTGCATATTACAAGCCTTTTATCGTGAAGGAAAGAGCGTCCTTGTCCTGGAGTGACTGCTTGCAGCCCTCATGAATCTGAAGCACTGGCTGTCTTGTTAAAGCTCTGTGCGGGCATAAAATTGAAAAAAGACTGTAAGGATCTCACAGCGTTTTTCTTCTCTACTTAATGTAAGTTGTTGACAGTTCCCAGCTGACTATCCACACTCACTGGCCACTTCATTACTTACACACTAACCTGTATCTACACTCATTGTTCATTGTATCAGCTCCACTGATCATATAGATGCACTTTATAGTTCTACAATTTCAGACTGTAGTCCATCTGTTTCTCTGTATACTCTGTTAGGCTCCTTTCACCTGTTCTTCAATGATCAAGACCCCACAAAGCAGGTATTTGGGTATTCTCAACTCTGCAGTGACACTGATGTGGTGGTGGTGTGTTAGTGTGTGTTGAGTGGATCAGACACAGCAGAGCTGCTGCTGTTTTTAAACACCTCAGTGTCACTGCTGGAGTGAAACCAATCAAACCAACCAAAACTATCCATCCAACAGCCTCCGTACCACCAATGATGGACTAGAGAACCAACACAGACTGTGCAGCAACAGACTTGTCTCTGACTTTACATCTACAAATTGAACCAACAAGGTAGGTGTGTCTAATAGAGTGGACATCGAGATAATATAGCGTTTAAAACCTCTAGTAGTTCTGCCGTGTCCTGATCGGACCTGTCAGTCAGTACCAGCACAACACACACTATCTCACCACCACCACATCAGTGTCACTGTAGTGCTGAGAATGATCCACCACCCAAATAATGCCTGATATATGGTCAGTGGACCTGATAAAATGTACAATGAGTGTAGATACACGGTATATGTACCTAATGAGATGGTGTGTATGTGCTTTTTGTCATTTAATTCCAGGTGATCCCTTTTTTTATTTTATTATTTTTTACCAATTTTCACCCCTTCCCAATTTGGAAGTAGCCAATTAACCCATACCATCCAATAGGAGGCTCTCTCCATCACTTTGCACTGTCCCTGACTCTAGGAGGGTGAAGACAAGCACATGCCTCCTTCTCTGCTGTGATACAGCCACCGCCTCTTTTTGAACTACCGCTTGATACACCGTCACTGGGGAGCCAACGCGCTCGGAGGAAAGCGCAGGGTTCCCAGCTCTGAATGGGCCAATCAGTAGACGCCTGAGCCAGTGGACATTGCAGTGTGTGAGTGATAGGGAGAGAGAGTGAGAGCGCCATCTATCTGCCCAGAGAGAGCACTGCCAATTTTTGCACTCTTGGGCCCCGGCAGTTGATGGCAAACAGCATGACCGGGACTCAAACTCGCGATCCTCTGGTCATAGTGTCAGTGTCTTACCCTCAGCTGATCCCTTTTTAATATATTGTAGTTCAGACTATTATGGAACTAATTTTATTTGTACTATTCTTTTATAACACCAACATACAGAAAAAACACAAAAACAAATCCTCTTTTCAGTGCTGGTGCTGGGCATGTGGGTGGCCTAAGCACAATTGCTGTATAGCCGTATGGAAACAATCATTGACTGACTATTGTGGTGGCTGTGGAGAAAGAGTGTTCCAATATAGCATTTGTATCAATTAACATCTGGACATTTTCAGCAGATATTCCTCTGATCGGTTAATTTGTCCACGTTAAGCTTGTTTGGTAATACTGGACCGCA
This sequence comes from Crenuchus spilurus, assembly GCA_036984385.1. Classification (NCBI taxonomy): domain Eukaryota; kingdom Metazoa; phylum Chordata; class Actinopteri; order Characiformes; family Crenuchidae; genus Crenuchus; species Crenuchus spilurus. Next base: position 22,455 of record BRDA01063112.1, on the reverse strand, counting down.
CAGAATGAGACTGGTTATTTACATTGCAGTTCATCACAAGCTAAAATATCAGTCATGACAGCCCTGTGTAGAAGGAACAGCTCACCAAAAATCATATTTGAAAATGTTCCAGTGGTAGTAGTGTAGAACTGGACCTTGCAAAGCTAACCTTGCTCACAAACTATAGAATCAGTTGGCTGTTTAATATGGCCAATTTTTGTTACTTTTAGATTATCAGCATTGATGGCATATCTGCAGGCAGCCTTGTCAGGGTGGTACCTGTAGAACAATGTTAGAGCTCCCCCTGGTGTCAATGCCACCACTCTGCGTGCAGGTAAAGACATGACTGATAGGCTTATCCTTTTGTATCAAGTGAGCAAATATTGTATTTTGATATTTGAATTTTATCAGATGCTAAACGACACATGATGTTGGCATTATATATCAGTCCTGCACTCTAAATGTTGGCATTGGCCATTGAAAAACCCATATCAGCGATTGCTAGTGTAAAATATGCTTTTTGGATGAACGGTTCCTTTGTGCTTAATCAGTGCAAAGACAAACTAATCTAATTTCATCATACAACAAAACTTTTGCATGCATGCTAATCTTAGTCATTATCCGATTTCATCAGTTACGTGATTATTCAAGACACGTAAACATTTATATCAGATTAAAGCCCAGACACCTGATAAAGGCACCTGGATTTCCCATCACAAGATTAATCTTTGTTTTTTTTCATGCATATCTTGCCCAGATAATGAAGAACACGTGTAATTTAAGAATTCAGGAACACCATGCTACTCGATACCCCATACAGTCCATTTATATGCATGACCGTATGCTAATTCAGTAAAGAATATGGTGACATAATTGATAGTGATCACATAAAGGAGCTTTTATTAAAGCACTCTTGTATGCTTGTCTGTGTTGAGGTAGCTACATTTTGACAACAGATGAGGTCAGCCATAACATTAAAACCACCTAATTGTATCCAAACTCATTGTCCAGTTTATCAGCTGTACTTTTACGGACTGTTGTCCATCTGTGTACTTTGTAGTCTCCTTTCACCCTGTTCTTCAATTATCAAGACCACCACAGAGCATGGAGTATTTGGAAGGTGGATTATTCAGCAATACAGTGACATTTAATGTGGTGGTGGCATGTTAGTGTGTGCTGGTACCAATGTGGGCTATAGGGTTGTTGAACAACAACGTGAGAGGAGGATAACAATGTACACAGAGAAACAGATGAACTGCAGTCTGTAATTGTAGGACTACAAAGTGCACCTGTATGATCAGTGGAGCTGAGCAATGAGGAGGTGGTTTTAATGTTATGGCTGATCAGTGTATTTTGGCTCCACAATAGTTGGAGTGCACTTTTGCCAGCAGTTAATATGATGGAGAATGAGAGATTGATCCACTGTCTGTTAATTTTTTTTTAAATAAATGAAATCCCTGTCTGTTTTTTAAGTAAGATGGATTAACCATAATGCCTTGTAAATGTGGAATAAGCAGTGCTTTAACATAGAGTTTATCCCTTACGATTGAGCAAGTCAGCACTGACGGACGTTTTGTATTTTAAAAGAAAATGTGCGGCATGTTTGTGAAAGATGGGTTCAAAAAGGCAGGGACCTGTCTGGAATAAAAAGGATTGCTTTCAGTGAGGAAAATCTTCTACAGCCTCCCAGTTCATGGACATCAGTGATGATAAATGGGGCTGGTTGACACGCTCTGTTGGTTTCATTGGTGATCATGCAGTACTTTTCAAATAATCTTAACATTATGGTAATTGATTAGTTCCCGATTGTAATGGATCCCCGTCTTCGCCTTTGCACTTAGCTGAGCCTGAAACCTCTCCTGACTGCTGTTCAATCAAGCCAACACGCTGGTCTCCGAAATGTACATCAGTTTTCTATATGAGCTTTGCAATAATAATAATCTTTCATATCACTCACACATGCTGCTGTTCTTTTTCATCCTGCAGTTTCCCGCCGCTCGGGTTAGACTGCACTGAAATATTAATGTTATGTTAATATCCAGCTCTGTATTGATATGAAACTGAGAGTGATTGATGTACATACGGTATGATAGTGCAGTATGGAAGTTAAAGCTGAGATATAGCCTTGCCAGTCCAGCTCCACAAATTCATTACCAAGGTTCCATCCACTGTCAATACCTGCAGACCCAGTGCTGCGGATGGGGTTAAATAAGGCCTTGCTAGGGTGATATATTGCAGTCCGGCTACATTATCTGAGTAATAAATGTGTCTAACACCTTGCAGAATATTGGGAAGAAGATGACGTGCCAGGATTTCATCAATAACCTGGACGGGATGAACGCAGGACAAGATTTCCCCAGAGAGCTACTCAAGGTAAGTTCAGCTGCCTCACCTCCTGGGCTGATAAATCCATAGGCACTCAGGTGAATGTCCTGTGGGACTCAGTGATATGGCATGTAAGATGAGCTGGGTCATGATAGTATGGATAAAACAAGCCAGGCACAGCAAGACAGGCTCTTGAGCTTATTTGAAAGGGGAGAACATTTGGACTTGGTAATCCAAAACTATTTTGGCCCACCTAGTACAAACGATCATCTGATCTCTATGGCTTTACACTACAACTCTTCATGGCTATTCAGCAGACAACCCACCTGGTATTTGTACACCTGATATACCTCATGACTTACAACCTAAGGACAAAAACATCCTGGCCCTGGATTAATTAGGGCCGCTTAGATATTGTCATTGGAGACAAAATGGGAGGTCTTGAGGGCAGCAGCCTGAAATGAATCAACAGACTGTTAACAGGTATATTGTTAGACTTACTGAAACTCGTGTTTCACTATGCACACTAAAGAAAGTTACACACAAAATTAAACTATTGTTTTTGTAAACTAGCCAGTTTCAAAGTATGCACAGCATGTTGTGTTTTAAAACTTGATAGTAATAGATAAATTATATGAATGGCCAATATTCAAAAAATACATCTGTGTTCACTTTTTTGTAATAAATGATAGAAATGTCCCATTCACACCACATTGAATGGAATCCATACTGTATATAGAAAGTAAACCTACAGATAAAAGAGTGTATTGTGATTATTTTTGATGGCAACATCCAGCTAATGTGGGCAAAAAAATTAACTTGAGTTTTTATCTTCAAGTGAAACTACCTCAGTCAGAAAAAGTGCATTTTATAATTTTCTGTGCCTCTGTGGTCTTTTCTTTGGCTATATTGTGTTATTGTTGTGCTATATTGGCTGTGTTACAGTGAGATTGTTTTCATAGACTGGATCTGTATCTCTAAAATCTTTTGAGTTTAGCTATGTCCTTGACTTCTTATTCTTATCTTATTCCAGCTTTGCATTCCACCTTAAATGATATAGCAGTAATATAAGACACATAATAACTGTGTGTGTGTGTGACGGAGAGAGAGAGAGTATTAGAATTCTCTTTTCCACCTTAAATGACTGAGGGTAAATCGGTCAGTAGTGCCTTACTGTAATCATTGCTCCATTTAAGGTGGTATTGAGAAATTTGAATAATATGCTATCTTCTGCGTCATTGGTTGTTTTTTCAGTCGATAGCATAGTCAGTCTAATATTGTGTATCTGTGATCAGTATGGATAACTGGTTAGTGTTTGTGTGATTTGAGTTAGTATTACAGTGTTATAATGCTGAGAGAGAGCAGTGAGTGGTCGAGACAGGTTAAGTTAGTGAATGAAGGCTCTCAGTAACATTATTGAGAATTAAACAGTAACTCAGAGAAATACATCTTTATGATTTAAATGTGATTATGTGGTGAGCTCTCCTGTGTATCTCTTTGCTGTCAGAGTTTCAGCTCTGCCCTCTGTGCTGAAAGGGGGGTGGGGTCAGCAGTGCCTCGTACACAAAACCTGCCTCCTTAAATCTTGTTATTCATGAGACAGATCTAAATGCATATCAAACAGGTTTATCTGACTACTGACCAACAAAAGCAATTTAATTTGGACTCTCAGGCAACTTATTAACAAAGGGTTATAATATGGGACCTTTAAATGAAAGGGTTTATCATTAGATTTTATATAATTTATAAAGTGAATCTCTTACAAATGGTTTCTCAGTGAGCACCCACTTGATATGCTTTGTGATTTGTGACAGCCTAAGGGCAAAAGCGTTCTTGTCCTGGATTAATTGGAGCTGCTTAGGTGTTGTCATTGGAGACAAAAGGGAAAGTCTAAGGGGCAGCAGCCTGAAAACTATCGTCATACTGTTAACAGGTGGTGGGATCAATTACAGTACAGCACATACTTTGGCAGCTGTGCTGAGTGTGCACTTGGGAGTAATAGTCTCAGCTTTATGAAAAAAGGCAATTGTGATAGAATTGCTAGTGCTGCTACCAATAATGGGAGCGAATAACAAAAACTATTGTATTATTTACTCTTTGCTGAGGCTCTTTCTTCACCTAAAGTGAATTGATATTGCTCAGCTGTTATTACAAGTCTTAACCTTAAAGGGGTACTCACGTTTTTAAACCTAATCTCCTAATTTCCAATTTTGTTGCATCTCTAGCATACATTCATTTTGGACAGTCATTTTTAGTCATTTTCCTTGAAATCAATTGAACACTGATGTAAAATTCAACGTATAATAGAAGCCAGTATGCTGTTGCTTGAGTAACTGTAAACAGCCATGTGCTGCAGATGCAGTATATTGAGATTACATTGTGAAACATTGAAGTGTCCCTTTAAACCATATAAGAGGGGATTAAATGCATTTTGCCCATCCTAGTGTACCTTTCAAAGGAGAAGAAAAACAACTAATGCCAACTTGCTGTATTTCTTTTCCTGCTACCAGTGGACATGAGCTTGTGGCCCACCTGCTACACAATCCTTTCTCATGGTCACTCTGACACGTCCAGTGCTGGCACATTAGTTGCAGCAAAAGCCTATTCTTGCACCAGCAGACCGGAACACAGTCATATTGGGCATAAGCTTCGCTACCCGAGAAAGAAGGAAATGAGTTTGCCAAGAAACACTTCTCCACAGACTTAAATAACCCCCTGCATCTCTCCCCCCACTCCTGCCTCACCCCCCAACTTTTTAATAAAATCAACACACCTCACCCTTGCAGCAAATTTAATGCATGGACTACAGTGTAGCAATAACTTGGTCTGGCTCTGGACATGGCCAAGTGGAAGATATGATGATGCCCTCCAACTAAGTAGAATGCCCTAGCTGTGCCTCTGTCATGGTGCTTCTACTGTTGCCAGATTGGATTGGCTTGTTGCTTTCATAAGCTTTTCATTACCTGCACGCAGTAGGTCTCCCTAGGCTCCAAGGCCTCACGGGCTTATGGTTTTAATTAGAATAGAGTGGTGCTTTCAGTATCCTCTTAATTAAATAAGATGTCACAAAAAAAATGTCTGTTTAGATGTGAAGTCTAAAAGATTCTACCAGTTCAGCATGGCGCTTTAATGGGCTAATAACCCATTCAAGTAACAGTGATAGAATTATGAAGATATGTGTGTGAAAAGAAAGAAAAAATCTTGATGTTAACAGTAGATATTGAACAAAATCGGCATCATTTGTGAGACTTTTTTAACCATTACAAAAGACATGATACATTAAGCTCACATCTGCTGGATTCATATTTATATGTAATATACAGTCATGGCCGAAAGTGTTGGCATCCCTGAATTTTTTCCAGAAAATGAAGTATTTCTCCCAGAAAATTATTGCAATTACACATGTTTTGTTATACAGATGTTTATTTCCTTTGTGCGTATTGGAACAACACAAAAAACAGGAAAAAAAAGGCAAATTTGACATAATTTCACACAAAACTCCAAAAATGGGCTGGACAAAATTATTGGCACCTTTTCAAAATTGAGGGTAAATAACTTTGTTTCAAGCATGTGATGCTCATTCAAACTTACCTGTGATAAGTAACAGGTGTGGGCAATTTAAAAATCACACCTGAAACCAGATAAAAAGGAGAGAAGTTGACTCAATCTTTGCATTGTGTGTCTGTGTGTGCCACACTAAGCATGGAGAACAGAGAGAAGAGAAGAGAACTGTCTGAGGACTTGAGAACCAAAATTGTGGAAAAATATCAACAATCTCAAGGTTACAAGTCCATCTCCAGAGATCTTGATGTTCCTTTGTCCACGGTGCACAACATAATCAAGAAGTTTACATCTGTTGTTGCTGATGGTAACAGAATGCTGTTGGCTGGATAGTTTTGGATGGCGCACTATTTTTGTTGCACTGAGGTGTTTAAAACCATTACCAGCTCTGCTCTGTTTGATCCACTGAACATACCACCACCACGTCAGCATCACTGGAGTGCTGTTACTGATACTCCACCCAAATAATACCTGCTCTGTGGTCCTGATCATTGAAGAACAGAGTTAAAAGAAGCTAATAAAGTATCGATCCTGTCAAGCCTCCTTGTGTCCTCACTCTACCCCACTGACTTACCCTCTTAATTGTAGGTGTATCTGGCATCAATCAAAATAGCAGCAGATCTTTTCCAGTACTGTCAGTTGCTAGGTGAAGCTGATCTCACTTTGTTGTTCCAACACTCACATTTGCTGCTGACTCCTCCAGTTGGGCTGACAACTGGGAATTTGGAGGCCACTGTTAGTAGGTACTCACTGCTGTTAAATGAAATCACCCTACAAACGTTGCCATTTGAGAGATGTTCCAATGCAGTAATCTGGACGTAATGATTTGACCCACATTAGAGTGGCTTAGGTCTTCACTCCTTCACTTCATTTCTCCCACAGCCAACACACTGACTACAGGACTTAACTGTTCGCTTACTATCAATTATGTCCCAGATCATTATCAGCTTCTTCATCTGTGGGTAATCGTAATGTTTCGGCTCATCTTTGCATAGGTGGCATCGTTGTAATGATACGTTGAGCTCATATTTTGATTGTTAATGACTCAATTAGCTTTTTGGTTCCCTATGATGATATACTAATAATAATGATGCAGCAAGAGTTCTGCTGGAGTGTGTTGTTGATTTGGTATTCAACTGGCACAGCTGAATTAGTTTGCACAATACATAGAATGTTCATTATTCACTATGCACTGCCACATCTCCACAATGCATTGTGCCTGACTTTGTGATATCACAATGCATTGCTGAGCCTCTAACACTAAGTTTGAGATGTCCCATGAGAAGGCAAGGGCAGAATCAAAACCTTTATTCTCATTGCAGAGCACGAGCTCAGGTAAGACTCGGGCTCATTATGGGTAAATGGTAGGCCAAGGTTACATTACTTGGTCCTTGAATGGCCGTCGGGCATTTTCTGCTGAGGAATCAGCCAGCCAAGACTCAAAATATTTTGACGAATGACTTTGTCCTTTCAAGCTTTGTGGATGGCATCTACAGGCATTGGTGACAGATTCATTGGCTCTTTACTTCTTTTAGCACAAAGGCCTTTTTACAGGCACTGTTGCGTGGAATAAGATGCCCTGGTTTGCACTTTAAGAAGTCATTCATATTGGCAAGATAAGCACATCTTTAAATAGTGTTCTCATTTATGTTCACATCACAGTACCAAGTACATTGTAGATCTTCATAGTAATTCCAGTGTATGCGATCATTAGGGATGAGCGAGTACACCACTATCTGTATCTGTATCTTTTCAACCATCTAAATTATCTGTATTCATATCTGTGTGACTGGCCAATCACAGATCGTGAAGACAGTCAGTTACCCAATGAGGATTTTTCTTCAGCACGAGCATGATGGATATTGACGAGTTTTACTTGTATTGTGCTTGTTACTTGTCAAAAATGCTTTATCCGTACCGGATACTCGTCTGAAACGAGTATCCGGCTCAACCATAGTCATCATACTTGTACCATTTTAATGGGCAAGTTGAAAGTCATTTGGCACTTCAGTGGAAGGTTTTTTATAAATAAATTTAGTTTCATTTCAATATTTTTTTACGAATGGTCACCACATGTTGTCTACGGTTGCCATAACTTTTATTTTGACCCCAGATGGATGCAATTATCAGTTTTATTAATATAATTTTTGTTTTACACTGTGTCACAATGCCTGACTTAACTGATGTTGTACATTTCTATCAGTAGTCTGATCAGAGGAGGATGGATCCCCTTTGTGAGCCTTGTTTCCTCCCAATATTCTTCCTTTTCAGTAACATTTTCAGAAATTACTAAAAGAAAATGCAGAGAAGTTTTACCTGAATATCAATAGCAGTCATTAATCATCAGCAACAAAAGCTGCTAATGTTGTTCAGATGTATTCTTAATCTTAGATTATAAAAGAACGTGTCCACATCATTCAAGCAAAAAACTTTTTTGGTCATATTTAGACATTCTTGTAAACGGAGTAGATGAAAACACATTTATGTCTGTACTGTTTGTCTGTTTTTGGATCCTCATGATGTACCCTATACAGTTTCATAGAAAACATTTTTTTCATTTCTGCTTCATCAGTGAGTGTTGCATTCATATGCAAATCTATAGTTGAGCTAAAACAGGGTTATGTGTTCAGATAAGCACACAATATTTTATGTGTAATTATTTTTTAAATGAGATAGACAGACTTCTTAATGCCAGAATGTTCCGAATGCTTTGGATGGGTTTCTGTTTGATCTTAATGAAATCCTCATTGAACATGATTCTTCAAGGAAATGGGTCAGCTAAGAATTTGTACTTTTTTTTTTACTTTATTTCTTTGAACATCCTGCCCAGAGCCTGCATATGTTTTGAATATGTGATTAATAACGTGAAAGTACGTACATATTTGAAAATGCTTTTGAATTTTGACACCACTTAGTCCATTTTAACCCTCTTTTATCTTTCAATGTACTCCACTCCTCTCCAGCCAGGCACATCTAAACTCGCTGTAGTCTGCACATGCTCTTAAATTCATCACTCTGCTCTGCTCCATTTTACTGAATGGAAAGTAGGGCTTGCTGGTCTTGTATCGTGACAAAGCAGACTTGTGTGGAGCTGGGCTGCACCTGCCACAAAGAGAACGAAACACCAGGAGGATGCTAATGTGTTGTGACTGCGTGTTCTCGGTGTGTCTGAGGAAGAGACAGACAGAGCTCAACCAGCTGTTAGACTGCCACTCCTTTCTCTTTTATGTCTCTTCAGCTTCCTCTACGGATACCAGACAGCAGAGCCAGGCGACTTTCACTCGCCCCATTCGCAAATTAAGGGAATTCTAGGGAAATCACTGATTATGCATGATTAGTTGCAGAAGAGTTGCATGATGGTGAAGTTGATGAGAATTTGTGGACATTTCATGACTGAATAAGAAGTCACATCCTGCAGTTATATGCACTACTACTTTGGCTTCATCCATTAAATTGAATTTTTCAATAACAACACACAATTTCACTATTTATGATAAAATCCACAAAAGCTGCTGCTCTTCTATAACAGAAGGGTGAAGTAAGAAAGCCACACAATATAATGACAGTGAGTTTATAGGCTTTAGTACAGTTGTTTACTCTCTAATGGAAGTTTAGAACATTTTAATGGACTCGCTTCTCATTTTCTACTGATTAATAATGCTTATTGGGGGCAGCCGTGGCCTGGTGATTAGGGACCAAGTCTTGTGACTAGATGGTCACCGGTTCCATTGCCTTTCAGGACATGTCCAAGTGCTCTTGAGCAAGGCACCTAACCCTCCCTGGGTGCTGTGAATAGGGCTGCCTTCATTTAACTTATTCAGGTTGTTTATGGACTAATGGGTCCTATTTGTAGTGTATCCACATCACTGCATCCCATGATGCCTTATGCAAAATATGTGGTACATTTTGGAGAGTAAACAGCTGTACTAAAGCCTATAGGCTCACTGACATGAACTTGAGACACTAAAACTGAACTAGAAAGTGATAACACTGTCTTACCTCACCCTTCTTCCTCAGAGGATTGATTGATGTATCGTAGTCTCCACACAGCTAGTAAAAAAATGCATTTTCTTCTGAAAGTTAGCACCATTTTGATTAACCCTAAACGTTTGAGCAGTTTTCCTAACTTCAGTAAGTGTTTATTTATACAGCACCTTTCCAAGACAAGCTACAAAGTGCTTTACGGTAAGTAAAATACAATACAAAAGAGAAAGCCTGATTTAAAACAACATTAACACACATTACACACACAATACACATAAACCAATATGTCCATGGGGGAATAAAACAAAAATAACCAATGCAGATTTAAAACATAAGCATCACAACCCCATCTAAAAGACATAAAAACAGGAAACATCAGCTTTTGACCATTCTCAAAGGCTAACTGATAAAAATATGTCTTAAGCTTTTGTTTAAAAATCAACTCAGTAAGTCTAACATCCAGAGGAAGGGAGTTCCATAACCTCGGAGCATATGCAGAAAATGCAGTCTCCCATTCGTTTCCTCTTTGTTCTAGGGACAACTAAAAGCCCCTGTGCGGAGGATCTTAGAGCCCTAGCGCTAGAATATGGCACTAAAAGATCAGAAATATATTCTGTACCATCACCGTGCACTGCCTGATATGTTAAAACCAAAACTTTAAACTGAACTCTAAAAGGAACTGGCAACCACTGCAGAGACGCCAGTATTGGAGTAATATGCTCCCGTCTTTTAGTCCTAGTGAGAACTCTTTCGGCTGTATTTTGTACCAATTGCAGCCGTGCCATTTCCCCTTGACTAAGACAGGTGAAGAGAGCATTACAGTAGTCATGGCATGATGATATAAAAGCGTGAATAACCTTTTCTGTGTCTTCAAAAGAGCATTTTTCTGATTTTGGTGACATTTCTCAATTGTAAATAACAAGCCTGTACCAGCTTTGTTACATGTGTTGTGAAATTCAGCTCAGAATCAAAAATTACTCCAAGGTTTCTAGGATAAGGGTTTGGCTGAATAGCCAATGAGCCAAGCTTCTTCTTAACAGAAGGACATGAGACGTCTTCAGTGACATGAGAACAATAGCTTGTTTTGGTCATTGTTATTTTTGGCAATTATCTTTACATAGAAGTGCTCCAGAATTACATGAAATAATGTTTATGTTGACTTGCATTAAAATTTAAGGACCTACTTTTGTCCTTCTGTAAAGCTGCAGTTGTTGGATTGTGGTTCTTCTCATAATGTGTCCAAAATTAGAGATCTTCAGTTCTCTTATCTGGACTTTGAGGGAGAGGTGAGGGTTGAGTTGTTCAAGTCATTTATTTACTGTCCAAGACACTCAAAAGTCTTCAACACCCCAAAGTTCAAAGGCATCAATATTTGTCCTGTCCTACTTTATTGTTCAGCTCAGTGATAAGTGGAAGGTGTGAGAGGAGGAGGTGAAGCATATTATTGGCTAATATTTTTCCCCACCCATGGACGCAAGGTGAATGTTTTAGTCACTAAATTTTAAAGGAAAGTTGTGAGTGAATATAAACAATATGCATCATCCTTAATCTGACAGAGGACATGCATAAAAAGTTCAGTTTGCATTTCACGTTTAGTTTGAACAAAGAAAATAGTGAAAATCATTGACCAGTGTTCTTGCACACAATTTGGCCTCTGCATTTAACCCATCTGCGCAATGAAACACAATAGTGAACACAAGGGTTAGGTGCCTTGCTTAGGGGCACTTCTGTCATGCCCCGCTAGGGAATCGATCCAGTGACCTTCCGGTCACAAGACCACGTCTCTAACCACCAGACTATGGCTATTGTTAAGCTTCATGTCTTTTGTCCAGTTAAAAAGAAAGGACCTAGAAATGCCTTTTTCCTCAGTGTTACTGAAGATGCTGGAGATTACTTACTGTTCTGATGTCACAAGACATATGACCAACAGCAGGCCATTTGTGTTTGAATTACAAGCACAAATTACCCAGTGTGCCTTCTATAGAAAAGCCTGTCACATTTTGGATCTCTTAGAAGAGGACTGATATACAGCAGAAAATGTGCTTTTCTTTGATGTAGCCAGTCAAACAATGGCCATGTTTCAAAGACACTAACTAAAGAAGCCATTTGAAAGAAGCACAGTGTGGTGCTTCAGTCTGCTTTTGTTTTATCTTTGGCTCATGTCTCCGAGACTCAGTGGAACAATCACTGACCTTAAAAGCCTTCACTGGTCTACAAAAAAAAAAAAAAAAAAAAGTTGAGTCTCCATGGCTCAGAAAAGAGAAATAATTTTCATCTAGTGATGAGTATCGAGAATCAGTACTACTGGTTCCTGACTGGTCAGTACCAAAGAGTCAACACACTTTTGGACAAATGCTGCTGTTGGTATTTGTGATGTTAATTCAGTCTAACTAGGGCTGTCGGGCAACCATGACTCCATCTTGCTCCTGTAAATCTCACATGCATGGTTGCCAAGTTCTTGGTTTTCCTGTCAAATTGCATGATTTTGAACTTCAGGTGATGGTATAAACTTCAAGAGGTTTGACTCAAAAACAGACTCACGTTTTGGGGTTATGTAAAAAAAATTAAAAATACCACAGCCAACAAAAAGTACTTCTATGCAATGTGTCGCTTTTGCTTCTTTACCCAAACAGCTGTGAATAAGTTCAACAGTAATGAAGATATGGTGAAGAAATGTAGATTAAATATACCTCAGTCTGTATGAAAAAGACTGATATGCACCATCACGATGTGGATAGATGTGGTTAATTTCTGAAGACTAATATCCACGGCGGTAGGAGTGGAGGCCGGCGCCTGTCCAGCTGGCTCAATCAGTCACATTAAAGGCATTTAGACATTAAAGCTCTCAGTTGTCCTCATGTACACAACACAGGATGCTGGTTATTTCATCCTGAGAATTGTGCAGTGATCTGTGTATAATGTATCAGTACACAGTACAGGAGGAGTGTTCATGGCGTGAACATACTGCATAATAAACCGACTCTTTGATTCAGAAGACTTAACAGATGTGTCTCTTGAATCCCAAACACACTTCTCTAACCTGTAGGTTGACCCCTGAAACAGATCAGCCCCACATTTAGTGATGTATTTTTTATATAATCATTGTAATAGTTGATGACTCAGTAGAACAGTGTGGAAGGAATTGGAGAGACCTGTTTTTAAAAATGTATCGTGTATGTGTATGTATGTATGTATGTGTGTGTATATATATGTGTATGTGTATATATATATATATATATATATATAGTGTTTATTTGTAGATTGAAGAGTAGTACAAAGTAGCAGTCTTATAGCTTCTTCTGACATCTGTGCTTGGGTATATTAGATTTTGGCTGTTGATGGATGGATGTTGTGGGCAATGCCAAGCACTCCCTAAGTTTTTTACTCTGCAAATTAAGAGTACAACCTCCCGGGTCCAAGACGTAAGGTACTTGCCAAACTATAAATGCAGCTGTCTCAACCTTATCAGGTCAAAGTTACGCTTGTTTCAGCATGTAGTTACTGAATTACTGTTTGTGTTCGGTTTGATTTTAATATAAATATTAATTGACTGGACTGTAGTTTAGTGTGTAATGTAACATATAGGTAAGATGCTGGTTAACAGGCCAGCTGTGGTGTTACTTCTTCACTGAGAAGCATTCTTCAATGGGAAATAAATGAGAGGCAAGTCTGGATTAAAATAGATACATATAAGTGTCTAACCAGCCATATATGTGTGAAGGAGAGGTTGCCTTCCATTACATTTTGGTTTTCTATTGCACTTAAAAATTGGTCTCCAATTTTTAAAGACAGGAATGATCCACTGTATGAACACAAAGATGAAGATTAAGCTACATTTTTTAACTATTGTTGGTGGAAATGCTAAATGTGTGTTACTGTGTGATAAAGTATAGCTGTCCCACATTTTTTGTCAATACTCGGTAGCTCCAGTCTGACAATAGACAGAACTTAACCTCAAATAATCAAATATTACTCAATGCTGCCCTTTGAACAGTAACATTCAGAATGTTTGTTTATATAAAACCTAACACAAAATGTACTTCAACATATATCTGATGAAAAATCACAATCTGTAAGCATGTAACCATGAAATACAGCAACTTTGTAAAAGAATTGCGATTAAAATAATTGCAGTAAGGCCATTTATATAATAATCGTCACAGGCCTATCTGTGTTTTTCATGCCAGGATGTAAGAGGGGCAAAATCAGTCATCAAATGCATGAAGTAGCCCACATCCACTTAACAACAAATATTGCATCCTCCTGGTGTCCTTGAGCAATGTTATGGAGATGAACATTGGCAAAGCATCAAGAATGCGTTAGAAGATTGGTGCTTTGCATCTATGACACGATTTGTCCTCCTTGATTTATCATCCCAAGAAAACTTAATTTTTAAGTCCAGGCTTGGCTCATTTGGTTGATATCATTTTAAAAAGTAGTTGACTTACAGTTCAGATTTCATCAGCCAGATGCCAGATCCTGACGTGTATCAAATTGTGACCTAATGAATATGTTTCTTTTTCAAAGATGGTAGTGTTTCATGCTCATTGTCTAACAGTATTGCTAAAACTCAAAATGGACATGACTGATGTATATGTATACTAAATACTGATAGAGATGATGTATTGCCCCCCCCCAAAAAAAAAAAAACAAACAAAAAAAAAACCTGTGAGTGATGTTAAATGTTCATTTATCCCAAAAAAGATTTGTGCTTCAAGATTTCAGTGTGCAGTGTTCTACATTTTATTATATTTTACTGATGTGCACTTCTAACATGTGTCTGGTTCATGTAACAGAAATAAACTGTTTTTCATTTTGAACCAAATCCATATTCACCCTTTTGAATGAAATCTTTAACCCATGGGAATGGTAGGCTGTTTTGTTTGGCATCTTTTTTACAGAAGATATCCATTGTGATCAGACAATTTCTAAATCCTTTGATATATTGAATCAGCATATTGGAAACACACCAACAAGCACCATCTTTTAAAAAGATGATTTAAAAAAATATAAAAGTTCTCAGCAAACCATTTTAAAGACAAAATGTTAACACAATGAATAAATAATAGTAAAATGTCAGATAAAATAAATGCCTTCATGTATTCTCTTAATCCTTTCTGTTTTTATGAATGTGTAGTATGGTGTACTACCCAATACCAAAATATCAACTTATCTTGATAAAAATCACACTTTTACTTTTCCACAATAGTAGCATTGCTACTAGCTAGGAAAGCTGTGGGAGGAGGAAAAATAAATCAATAAAATGTCATGCATATCCTGGACCACCTTAATGTGTAGTTATGGTTTGTATATCAAATTCAAATTTTTATCTAAATTTTCACTTGGTCAACAAAAAATGACTGCATTATTCAGCATGGCGTTTGTGCTTTTGTGTCTTGAACCAGCTGTATGAGTTCATCATGGCAGCTTGATCACTGTCTCTTTGTTAGTGCCCCTTTAAGACTGTTAAATGTGTGCTCTGATTGACTTCCCAGTATCCCAGAAAGTGTATCCTGACATTTTCACTATATAGTGAGATTAAGCAGAACTAAACTGCAGTAAAAGAGATTGACATTTATTTAGTATTGTTGTTTAAATTTTTGTGACATCACATTATTTATTTGATTAATTTATTCATTGTAAATGGAATATTGTTGTAGCTTCTTGCCGATTATACAGTATATCTTTTTCGTAAGGACTAGGGAGTGAATGACATGTTTTACACACTACGGAAAGATCTTATTTCACAAAATGAGAGGTGTAACATTCTATTCTATAAAAAAAAACCTTTGGGACCTGTTGGCAATTTTGAAAACTATCATCCAGCCCTAGAGAGGGCACATCATCCCTCTATAATCCTGTTGTTCTTGTCATCTTTTAAAAGATTAATGTTCCCACTAGGTGACTGTGCATATACAATGAACACAAGGTCATCAGTGAAGGGATACTCGCTTATTCACCTACACTTACCCCCACAGCAATTGTTTAATTAGTGCTACAAGTACAGCAATAAGCTATAGTAAAGATCTAGTGTCATGTCTGATCTCATTCAGTCTGATAAGTACTTTGTTGTTCTTATCAGCGTGCTTGCGCTGATGTATGAATTTAAATGCAGTGTGGGTTATGTGATAGATGAAGGATGTGCTGCACTGTTATTTGTATTGTTTTTGCACCTGTCTGCAGGTGTTAGTTTCTGCTAATAATTGAGTACCTCTAAAGGGATTAGGAATGTACAAGTTCTCCTGCTGTTTTTCTGCTGACTTTGCAGCTGAGCCCATTAAGCTTTTCCCCTGTCTTCTAGATAGTAGCACAACTACTTAAAATAACTTTCATAATATCTCAGCAAGTTGTATTTGTGGCAGAATTTGAAACTCTTAAAGGCATAGTTAGCTAAAAAAAAAATAAAGTTTACTCAGTTTTCCCTTTTGCTTGAAATGTAGTCATGTGTCCAAAACATGTATGGTAGGTGATTGTTTTCTTTGGCTTTGTGCTGGAGCTGTGAAGCTAATGTAGGTTCATATACTACCAAGAAAATCTGTATGCTTTAGCATGCCATTAGTATAGCGTAATATATTTCATAATATACTTAAGTTATTCTAAAACTGTTATTTTGGAAATTCTCAGTTCTACTAAATCTTCTAATGTCTTTTAATGCTGTAAAGCCTGAACCATAAAATTTTTGCCAAAACTGGCATATTTATTTGACCTTCTGATAATTTAAAACAATTTAAACATTTAAGCATATGTAACTTTTGTTTTTTATCATATTTGATACAGCCAGAATCTATTGCTAACACTTATTTATACAAACAAAAATACAGATATATGTACAGAACAAACACTTTCAAACCCCTTATACACGGAGTTTCCTTTACATTTTTATTCCAATCATTTCCAACTTGCATGCATTGAATGGATAATCCACCAGGGGTAAAAGACATGTATCTGATTTCATACATTTATACATGCTTATTTATTTAATTAATAATATATATAGTCATAAATGATGTAAGAATTGTTTATTAACATTTAATTATCACACTGCTGATGTAGATGTTTAGCAGATAGCTTTATAGGGCTAATATAAATTGTTAGTTTGTACTGTCCATTTAAACACTAAAATGTAGACTTGTACTTATATTAAACGAGTGTCATTACTTAGTAAAAGCTAGTGGTTGTAAAATAAGACTTTAAAAATAAAACTTTGCATAAACTAACTTCAACAATTTGAATTTGTGTCAAAGCTATAAACTCTTAAATGAATGGTGACTGACAAATGCTTCCAATTTGGAACTTATTGAATTGGCATGATGCATCACTCTGAAGTGCAATAATTTTAAATATATTATGTAATCTATTCAGTAAAGTATGCTGAAAGTGCTTTCCGTTTTACATTTTCATATTTGGACTGCGTCAAAATGATAAACATTAGATGCATGTCTTCCAGTATCATGTGAATTCCTCCCATTACATTTGAATATTTAGTGCAGTTTTAAAAAATAATTAGTTTTTTTGAAATATGATTTTCCAAATCCAGAGTTGACTTCTTTTTTTAGTTTTAACGATGAAAAAATAATAATTAAGCTTTCAGTAGGACCACTGATCCTGGTTTTGAAGAACTGTTTAGCATATTGTGACCTAATTAAGATGTTTCTTTTTCAAACATGAATCTGATTATTGTAATATTCAGTATGCCCTCTTCTTTAGATGGGCCATTTTCCCATGTATTCCACTGTTATGTAAATAATTTCTTCTGTCATAATTGAATATTTGACGTAAATTGATGTTTGCTTGCACTAAAGTATTTTATCAAATCTCTTTGAATTAGTAGGAGGTTATGGACACACTCTTACTGGACAGTAAGCCAGTAAATCTTAAAATTATATAATACACTCACTGGCCACTTCATTAGGTACAAATACCTTGTATCTACACTCATTGTCCACTGATGTGTGGTATGTTAGTGTGTTGCACTGGTATGAAAGGGTCAGATTGGCAGTGCTACTGATGTTTTTAAACACCACCCTAAACCAGCATTCTGTGACCACCAATGAAGGACTAGAGGACCAACACAAAATGTGCAGCAACAAATGAGCTACTGTCTTTGACTTTACATCTACAGGGTGGACCAACAAAATAGATGTGTCTAACAGAGTGGAGAGCGAGCTAACAAAGTGCTTAAAATCTCCAGCAGCTTTGCTGTGTCTGATCCACTTGTAAACATCATCACCACATCAGATCCAGCACTCAAATAACAACTGCTCTGTGAGGGTCCTGATCATTGAAGAGCAGGTGAAAGGAGGTTAATAAAGTATACAGAGAAAAAGATGGACTACAGTCTGTAATTGTAGAACTACAAAGTGCACCTGTATGATCAGTGGAGCTGATAAAATGGACAATGAGTGTAGATGCAAGGTATGTGTACCTAATGAAGTAGCCAGTGAGTGTTTGTAGAGGAACAGCACTTTATGTATGTTTTCTGAAGCGGAGCTAGGTTGTGTTGTACCATAGAGATACCTGCAAAGCTCAGCCTCGCCTGCTGCTGTTATCTTCTCATATATTCTCACAAAAGACTGTATCTGCCCTGGTTTATCGTCATAAAATCCAGGCAAGTAGGCGCCAGAGAGCTGCATATATTGCTTCTGACTAAAGTCAATAGGCTTTTGTTAATGCCTATTTTGGGGGTGCAGTTCATTTTTAAGACTTCAGTGGTATAAATCCAGCCAAGTGAATGTAGCTTCTAGGCACTAGTGTGTTTAGTCATTAGTCTGTTTGATTGGTGGCAGTCTGAGCTCTGGCCTCTATTATGGATTTAACCCTCTTGCAGTTCTCATCTCCCCGAGTGCTGAAGCTCATCCTCCCAACAGAGAACACAAGAGCAGAAAACCAAGACTATAGGGTCAGTCCTCCAGGGTCCATTCAGCTTTAAAATGCACAATTGTGTTATGGTGGCTTTAACTTCTGATCAACCATCTGGCACGTCAGGATATTTGGGAGGTAAGAAAGGGAGCATGGTCTGAAAGCATTAGCACTAGTGCATTAATAAGAGCTTAAAGCCACAGCGTTTGCCAATCACAGGCTTTTCTTGGGAGAAGAATTTCGCACAAGGTCTTCTGTCAGCTTCTAATTCCAGCCAACAATTCTTTGTCTCTTTTTTTTTCCATGAACAGCACGAACGGCAAAGGTTGACCTTTGGAGAGAGCAGGGACATGACAGTCTCCCATGCTTCTTAGTAATCAGACACCAATCGCTGCCATCACAGTAATGATGTTTCTATTTTGATCAGACCCATTTGACAGCTGTTTAAAGATGAGGATCACTTAACAGAAGCCACATTTGTTATTCTGGACATTATCCACCCTAAACAAAGGGGAATTGAAACTACACCTGAATAACAAAGTATTCCCAGATTTTAACCATGTTATATAGTTTGTAATGTTTTTTTTCACTTTTTTAATTAATTGATGTTTAAGCTGTCCACTATTTTAATTTCTAAAGCATGTTGAAATTAAAAAGTGCTATAATCTGACACATCCAAAAAATAGAATACTGTGAAAGAATGTTTGTTCATGATTTAATTCATGAAGTAAACTCATTTTATATTTATGTCATGTAAAGTGACACAATTCAATGTTATTATTCAAGCAATATCAACATTAAAGCCAAAAAAGCTTGAAATAAGTTACATGTAATAAATGTGTAATATTTGAAAGTTTAATTTTTTGAATTAAATTATGAACCAAAATTTACTTTTTCAGTTTTCTATTTTTGAAGGTGCACTGGTATAACAAAAATGGTCATAATACATATTTATTTTAATTACTCTACAGTAAATAAACAAAGCTGAATGAGCATATCTAGTTATGACATTTTCCCACATATTTTCTTTAAATACAGTCTTTCTTCTGATCCTCAGTTTTGGCATATTTTGATTAAAGTATATTCTGGCCCCGAGTGGCTCAACGGACTAAGGCGCTGTCTGCTTGCCATCAGCAGTTTGGGCTTGAGAGAGCAGAATTGGCCATGCTTTCTCTGGGTGTGTAAGATGGTATTCTACTAAGTAATGGTGGCTGGCTCAGGAGTCTGCCAGGTGATCCATCAGAACTGGGGATCCTGCGCTTTCCACTGAGTACATTCGCTGCCTGGCGGCAATGTATCTACAGCAGTTTGAAAAGAGGTGGAATTAGATTTCACAAGGTATTGCAGGAGGCCTGTTAGTTTGCACCTTACAAGTAACGAGGAGAGTCAATGAGTGGGTGGGTCAGTTGGCTGCAAAATCAAATTGGGGAAAAAAATCAGGGTAAACAATAAAAAAAAAAAGTACAAAAAAATGCATAGTCTATTTATGGAGACTGGTTACTTGATTGTTAAAATGAGTGGTAGTTTACTCAAATTCTATATTTCTAAATGATTCCGTGCTCATTAATGTATAGTTACATTAGCACAGCTAAATGGTCTGAGACTGTGAGACTCGGAGGCTGTTTCTTGTTCATTTCTCATCAGGACTGTTTGGCAGGTCTATGAATACACTCCCTTGTATCCTGATGACAGTGCTCAGATAGTGTGTGTATAGGTGAAGTAGCAGGTGGGGAGGCTGCTGTCTGAAAATGATGTGGTCATGCAGAGGTCAAAAGATATATCACTATACCTTACAACAGTCAGGAGCTATCTTTAGATGCCCACTTCTTTATGGGTGAAGATGGACAAATGGGCTCTAGAGGAAACTTAGCCAGACATATCTTCTCTTAATGTTGTGTACGTTTGCTGTGTTCTTTCTGTCAATGCTGCTTCACTGTGGTTCTTTATCTTTCTATGTCCTTTTTGTTGTTTTGTTTCTTACAAAATGTGAAAATGCTGTTCACACTTTACATTGACTTTCATAAAGATTGGGCGAGTATCACTTGGATAAGTATTTTGTTTGATTGGTTTCCATTAAAAAGAAAGCAGTTGTGTTGTTCTTCTCCTTAAAAGCAGCAGTTACAGTCTCACATACAAAATTAAATCTTAAAAACGTTTGAGTTCATAATTCAAAAATGCTAATTGTGATTTTATATTCATTACATGTACATAGACATTTCAAGCCTTTTTTGTTTTACTGTTCATCAGTTTGTCTTACAGCTCATGACCATCAGAAATCCAGAATCTCAAATGTATTATATTTTATTTTGAATTTGAGTAAATTACTATTCAAAACAGTATCAACATTTAAAAATCCTAAAAATGTGTCACTTTTAATGTGTAATGAATATAAAATATATCATGGTTTACCTTTTTAATTTAATTAAGAACACAAACAAACGTTGTCACAATATTGACATTTTTGTAAATGCACCAGTACAAGGTTTTGTTTTTTTGTTTTGCTGCTTGTGTTGCTTTTCTTCCTTGTTTTTCATCTAGATTTTCAGTATTGCACAGCTTTTGCTCAACATTATTAGTTGAGCTATGGTAATGTCTCTCTTCAGAATGGCCTGGAAAAGGATCTTCTGCATCCCACACCTTGAAACTTAGGAATCACTCTGTGTCCACGTCATATCAAATGCTTTTACACTGTTTCCATCCATAAACCTCAGGCCAGTGTCTTAAAAATATACATTCTCTTTGATCGCCTACTCTTACCACGCATTTCTTTAGGCAGTATCATTATTGACTGTGTGTAGAGGTCATCCTTGAAGATCTGCTTGAGATGCTGAAGGGTATGTTTTTTTATTTCTTATGGAGGCATTGAAAGAAATATCAGAATTTCATTAAAGAGTCTTTCAGAGCAGCTTTGTGAGGGAGTGCTATCGGACCAGTGCTATGAGTGAACCGTCTAGCGAAGCACTAAAATATTGATATTCTTGTTAACTTGACGAATTGGTGGAATAGTCACTGTAGGTTAAATCCTTTGCTCATTCGGCTCGAGTGACACGTTGACAGCCTTCAGGCGAGACTTCATTGCTCCAACTTTAATCTGCGTCATAGCTGGTTATATTCAGAGTTCAAAACCTGCTCACCTCTGTCCTTTGGGTTGCATATTTATGCACACAATTCAGACTGTTTTAAAAGCCTTTTTGATTTAAAGGACACAAGGTCTGTACAGTAAGATTCAAATGTTCAAGACAGCGTGATTTCATTTTGTACCTCCGAGCATGTCTCAGAGGTTACTGAATACCTTCAAGCTTATCATTCTCTGAGCATCCGGCAATAAGAATCTTCAGATGCTTCAAATTCACCCAAGGCTGAGTATCCCCTCTTTAACCTTGTGCTACAGATGGTCATGGCTTCAGAGTAGTGCTGGAAAGTATTGATAAAGTTTTACTATCTCTCCTATTGTGAAATATATCTCAATTTCAGATTATTTAGGTTTGCATTAGAGCAGTGGTTTACCCAGACATCATGTTTACATTTTGTTCTCCACTTACCCCAGATATATGTAGTAAATCCAAGCTTAAAGTGTCATGGCTAGGACAGCTGTCCTCTTCGCACTCATTGTCCACCGGAGTGCCCCAAGGCTCCGTACTGGGACCCCTTCTTTTTTCCATTTACACCACCTCACTGGGACAAGTTATCCGCTCGCATGGCTTTTCCTACCATTGCTTTGCTGATGATACTCAGCTCTATCTGTCA
>BRDA01063111.1:0-13699 GCA_036984385.1 Crenuchus spilurus | reverse complement strand
TATATACTGTAAATCAAAATTATTACCCCTTGGAGGTCTGGATTTGGAATCATACTCAAAATCTCATACCACCCTCATGGAGTCTGAGAGTCTGAGCAGAAACATGGATATTAGTGGTCTGCTGAAGGTCATTTTTGCAGGGCTTTGGCTCTGCTCCTCCTGTTCCTCCTTGCACAAACGAGGAGGTAACAGTCCTGCTGCTGGGTTGTTGCCCTCCTACGTGCCCTCCATGTCTCCTGGTTTACTGGCCTGTCTCCTGGCACCTGCTCCATGCTCTGGACACTGTGCTGACAGACACAGCAAACCTTCTTACCACAGCTCACATTGATATGCCATCCTGGATGAGCTGCACTACCTGAGCAACTTCTGTGGGTTGCAGACATCACCTCATGCTACCTCTATGGTGAGAGAACTGACAAAATGCAAAAGTGACCAAAACATCAGCCAGAAAGGATGAGAACAGAGAAAAGGTCTGTGGTTACCACCTGCAGAACCACTCCTGTATAGGGGTTGTCTTGCTAATAGCCTCTCATTTCTACCTGTTGTCTGTTCCATTTGAACAACAGCAGGTAAAATTGATTCACAATTTTTTGGTGGTTTCACAGAAGTGTGGTTGACTTGGAGTTACATTGTGTTGTTTAAGTGTTCCCTTTATGTTTTTGTGCAGTGTATATAAACTCACCATATAGACATAGTTCAGTCAATGACTCAATCAATATAAATGAATGACTGTCTAACATGATTTATCGTACATACACAATTTAACCCTTTAATGCTCTGTTTGACCTTTTGATAGAGCACATTTGAGTCACATAATCTTATTGTAGAAGGTGTTAAACTTAACTGAAACTTCATAGTGCCATCTCTACGAGTTGATAGTCTTGTTTGACTAAAAGATATACTAGACGTCACTAGAAATGCAACATTTTGTTGTCTGAATATATATATATGAAATGTCATCTCATCTACCATCTTGGGGGTTCTTAAAAACATTGTATATATTATCCATTATATAAAATATGCATTGCTTCTGTTTAGGTGAGGACGTTAAGGGGTTAATTTATTCCAGATGTAGTTGATCAGCCAAGGCATGGGCAGGGTCCAAACATTGCTTCTTAAGAACTGGACTCACAAAACTAATGTTGTTTTTTAGACTAATGCTAACAAACACTACAACTCAATAGTCACTTAAATAAATCAGTTATTTCCATCCAAATACATCAGCAAAAGGTCTCTCAACTCACTCAAACTACATCCAGATCTTAAATAAGGTCTCACAGATGAGTCAGATGCTTTTCATTGCTTTGAATTTTACATCACCTATATGACCTAACAATTATTTTTAATTTTAACTTCTTGTATCAACAAGTTATACCCAAAAATGCACAAAAAACACTTTGCTAATAATTTTAACATATGATATATGAAGCTATATACAACTATATATTACTTTTTTGCCTTCTTAATGACAGCACTGGCAGATTCTGCTGCATTGTGTGACTTTCTTGCAGGCAACTCACCCGTCTAACGCTGCTACACTTAAAATGATTTTTAAATCAAATGTAAATGATCATATCTAATGTAATGTGTAAATGTATATCTATCAACATCAAACACAGTCAGGACTTTTGAAGAATTTTGAAGATAATGCCAAGTGTAACTTCTTGACGTCTTAACTAAATAACATGATTTAATCATTCCCACACAATCAGTTCTCAATGAATCATTCATTTAATTAAGCAGCTATTTTTAACACTATAACAAAATAAATAAACCATTCCTGAGGCTTATCCCAAATATATCAGCACAATTTTCAAGTATTTTTAAATTAGAGAAAATTAAGATTGTGCTGGATTAAAGTCCAAAAACCTTAGTTGTACTCTGATATGCACAATTTGTTAATCAACCTGGAAAAAAAACAAATGATCCTAAAATGAAATTCTGCTCAGTATTTCAAAGCCAGACTTCCGCAGCATCTCCTTTTTTCATCTAATTCTCATCAGACCAACAACATCCTCGCAGGTTGTCTATACAGACAACATTTCCTCTTTTGTTCCATTGTGTAATCCCATGTTTAAGTGCCCTCTGGGGCACCACTGGGAAGGGCTCTGGCAGATAGAGAACTAGCTAATTTAAACAAAGTTGCCTACAGCATCTAGGGGACATCCAGGCAGTGCTCAGTGGAGGAAATTTGAAGCCATTAATGCACAAGAAACAACCCACAGCCTTTCTTTCACCAGGGGGTGAAACAGAATAAGTACTTTTTTGTTATCTGCATTTGTCAGACATGTTGGTCACTGTCCATTGAAGCCATTTATTCAAGTGCTGAGGGTTTTTGATTTGGTACAGCAGGAGTGCAGTACCCTATGGGGGAGATAAATCTCATTACTGCCACAAAGAAAGCTTTCTCTTTAATAGGATCATGACTTTGGCTTTTATCACTCACCTGGGAACCAGAATGCCAAACATCAAAAGGGGGCCAAACAGTCCTGCAGTGCTGCAAATGTCTATCTATATTCAAGAAGGAGAACAAATCTCTTCTCAACACTGTCAATATTTCATGTTGCATCATAGTTTTTGGACATGGTGTTGGATCTCTGGAGCCAGACGGTGATCAATCTAGTGCCAGATATCCTTAAGAGTCCCCTGCAACGTTGCACTGAATTGTGAATTGTTGCTACCCTTAGCAGATATTGCAGCGCAGTTTGGAGCATAAGGGAATATTAATTTGTGACATAGACATTTATAATGCACCTAACCTTCGCTCTGTTACACAATATTCTTTCTTCATCTGTTCCGCTATTGTGGGAAACTGCATTTCGGATTAGTTCAACAGTTCTAGCTCAACTCTTGACCCTTTCTCTAATCATTGTTATTAAACTTTGTGGTATTTATGGTTATTAGTATTTGCGAGGCCTCCTCCCAAAAAAGGTCTGATTTTGAACTAGTTTTTGTTACTATTTTTCTTTATTTGTGTATGTTTCACAAGGCAGGGCTTCTTGCATATCCAGCTAACTATACATGGGTATTCTGTCTTACAATGCAAAAATGATATCTTAGCTAGATTTTAAATATACTCTAAATATCTAAAAATTCTAAATGTTTTAACAAATGGCATGCATTCATTGTAAATGTGATTTGATATTATCGTTATGAGAATTTTTTTTTTTTCAGTTTATTCTGTTCAGTTTAAATTGTTCTGTCTACAATGAAGGTATGTCCCTTTGGTTGGCATACAATTGCTCAGATGTAGTTTAACACTCCCATAAGAGGAAGATAACTGATAATAATTTGCATGGCATGCAAGAGAAGAGTGTGAGAAAGGAGGTGAGTGAAGAGAAAGGTTATTTT
Source organism: Crenuchus spilurus (assembly GCA_036984385.1). Lineage (NCBI taxonomy): Eukaryota > Metazoa > Chordata > Actinopteri > Characiformes > Crenuchidae > Crenuchus > Crenuchus spilurus. Next base: position 10,348 of record BRDA01063111.1, on the reverse strand, counting down.
GAATTGAATGAATGGTGTTCAAAGGCCATTTGTGTGATCTTGGATTGAATTTGAAACTCTAATTGTGGGCATGGGGGCAGACATATGTAAGGATTTTGGTCTGTTTTCATGATAGATTTGATCACGGTATGTCACCTTTACGTACCAAATTCTCCTTATTCAACTTTGGCAAAATGTACATTCGGGGCTCCCTTAGAGTGAAAACCTTACTGGGAAAATTGGAGAAACTGGAAATTGTTACTTAAAGTGTCTGTTTAACATTAAACATGAGAACACTAAGGAACACAGATATAAATTAAAGATCTCTAAGATATTTACAGTGCTTTAAACAGATACAAATATAGAAAATTGCATAGCATTGCACCCGTAAAATGCACACATACAAATATTAGTTATAGCCTGGGTATCTAAACCTGGGTTAACACAGCAGGTTTAATATTTCATTATGTGAAATATTGTCTGTGTCTGTGTCTGTCTCTATGACAAATGATTTCTGGAAATGCCCTAATGCCCTTTGGACAAAGCATTTATCCTGCCTCAGCCTGTGCTGTATTACACAAATGCTTTGCGTTTCCATTTCCTTTCTACAAAGACCACACTGAACATCTGAGAAAGGACCAAAGCATTTCATTCCCATCATTTTAATTTCTGGACTCATTTAAACAAAAATTAAAAATGAACATGGGGACAAATGGAGAAGTCACTGAAACTGTATCTGATGTGTCTACTGAAAGCTTCCAAATAGATATAAAATGTTACTGATTGACCAGTGGCTCTCAATTTCTTGGTTACCATGCTCTAAAACATTCATATAAATGGGGTTTATAGACTAAACAAACTGCATCATGATAATTTCCCAAAGAAAACTATTTTGTAGTTCAGTTAAATGCAAGTAAAGTTTTATGATGGAGGAAACTTTTGTTTAATTCAAAATAAACTCTTCCCCACAGCACTGAAGCTCCAGTGGTACTAGGAAGTGACATTGTACCATCTGCTTTCCACAGAAACCCAGCAGCTGTTGCAAAATTCATATCAATCCCCATCTACAGTCCAAATGCAGTTCCCCAGCAGTTTCTTCTGCTCAGGACTGTGTGTGTTTGTGGGTAGATTTGGATGCTGGAGGTGATGAACTGTAAAAACAACATTAACCAATACCTCCCCTTGAATGACTCGCTTTTTGATCTTGTCAAAGCCTCCTGTTTAAGTACCACAGCCAGGCGTTTAAATTAAAGTTATCCATCTCGGGTGACAGTGAGATTTGCTGATAGTGGACTGACTGCCATTGTGATCCACTTTAACAGTTGGGACAGGGATGGATGCTGGCACTGCCACTGAAATGTCACGTCCAAATGGTCGCAGTTTGGTGCCAAACTGAACCAACAAGGTCATGACCCCACAAAAATCTTATCAAGGCAATGGATACCTTGATGAGTGGTGCTTGAAAATGTACTCCAAGAGCTCAAATACAATAATCAGGCAGTTTCATTTAGACTATATACACTGCCACTCAAATATTTGGGTCCAGCAGAATTTTTGAAGACAATACATATTTACAGTATCTCACAAAAGTGAGCACACCCCTCACATTTCTGCAAATATTTTATTATACGTTTTGATGGGACAACAAAATAGAAATGAATGTTGAATATAACTTAACCCTCTGGAGTCTGAGGGTATTTCAGACACTCTGATGTAGTCTGACATGCCTTGACTTTTTATAAATTACACCCATCTAAAAATATTTGTTTCCAAACTGTTACACAGGCTTTTGTTCAGCACAAACTCAGCAATAACACTGTCAAAACAGTAAAAGTGTCATAAATCTATATTTTGATTAAATCTGCTCAAAACGTTCCAAAAACTTGTTTTCAGATGTGCTGATATATTGTGAAAAAACACTATAAACATTTCTAGCCAAGACTTTTGAGCTCTGAACTGAATAAACAGAGGTGTTGGCTACACACTAGTCAGTTTTTAGAAATTGTATGTGATTCTATTTTTAAAGATTAACAAATGTGAGATGACACTCTGTTTTCACTCAGTCACTAAGCCTACACTGAATATCTATGAGATAAATGTGAACAATCAGGACAGGTCTATTGTTCAGGATCACCTCAGCTTGTTTGTCAACATTCCACAGACTCTTGGCTGCTGGAACCCACCAATGGAATGTCAGGAATTACCATGTCATTATCATATGAATGACAGTGTGTATCTTTTTTTGCCGTGAACATATGCACAGCTGTCTGAGTCTCATTTATAGACATGTCTCTGCTCTATAATATATAGCTTGATATAAGTAGACCTCTTAATGTTTCTGGGGCATTTTTCATTTTGCTTCTAGGACAAAAAACACTATCTTAACACTGAGGCCATGGTCTCAAGTGCCCATTTGGGTTTTCCCCATGTCTGCATGAATTTCATCTGGGGTCTCCGATTTGCTCCTACAGTTTAAAAATATGGAGGTCAGTTGAATTGGGTATTCTAAATTGTTCTTGACTGTATATGTATGTGTGTGCACCCAGTGATGGATTGGCAGCCTGGGCTTGGCTAGGATAGTCTAAAATGCCCTGCCTTGCACAAGTGAAGGGGTAGGGGACTGACTGTGACCATGAGAAGATGGATGGATGGATGGATGCTCAACATTAATGAAATCAGGACTATAGCCCTAATGCTAGATCAAAGACAATATCTACCACATTCGTACATGCCATGGCCTAGTGGGGGCAGCCATGGGCTAGTGGTAAGGATCTGATCTTGTGACCAGAAGGTCGCTGCTTCAATCCCCAGACAGGACATGACTGAAGTGCCCTTGAGCAAGGCACCTAACCCCCTAACTGTTCCCCGGGCGCCAGTGGATAAGGGCTGCCCACCACTTTGGGCACAAATTCTCACAGCCTAGTGTGTGTGTGTATTTCACTGCATGAATGGGTTAAATGCGGAGGTCAAATTCCATTGTGTGAAAAATCCCATTGGCTAAATTGGTTGATCTTAATCTTAATCTTAATCTCTCTTAATGATGTGCAAAATATGTGCTACGCATTCGGTGGAGAGTAAACAATTTAATGGGTGACTCCAAATGAATGAATGGGGTTGAATGTATCAGAATCAAATTAGACTGTATTAAAGTGTTGATGTTTTTGTTTGGTGGACTTTTCAAGTAGTCCTGCAGTGACACTAAGGTCTTACATTATCCACACTAACACACGCTAACACACCACCATCATGTCAGTGCCACTGTGGTGCTGAGAATCATCCACCACCCAACTAATACCTGCTCTGTGATTTTCCTGATCATTGAAGAACAGAAGGCTAATAAAGCATACAGAAGAGCATGTCAGGAATACAGGCAGGAACTACAAAGTGCATCTATATGGTAAGTGGAGCTGTTCAAAGAGACAATGAGTGTACATACAAAAAGTTATGGATTAAAATCTTTTCCAGTTTTCTTTAGTGCTCTTTTGTGTTGGTTTTTGTAGGGTTAATCACTTATTTGGGAGGAAGTAGTGGATGGTTTTCTTATCTGGTATAAGATATTTGCAGGAATTCTTGACATTCTTTATGGATTGCTCCTGTGGAGCAATTTAGGCTGAAACTCAAACTTGTCAAATCAAAGCAGAGGACAAAAGAAATGAACATCCACCGCTTCATATATAACCTACATCCTGGAATATACAGGAATCATAGGAGACATAAGCTAACATGTGTCCAAACTTACTGGGAAAATATTACATCTTAACATTTTTAAACTTTAGGAAGAGGATACAGGAAGAGCTATAAATGGATTTTTAAATATGACCTTTCTTCTGCTCATCTACATGCAAGAACGCTCATCTCCAGTCTGTTTAAGTGTAAACACCACAGAGAAACTGCCTAAAGGCTGAAATATATATACAAAAACATATTAGTGCCATGTGGAGGAGTACTATTACACACCAGCAACGAGTAGTAGGGCAAGCAGCCTCCAAGCTGATGGGTTTCATCTTTGTGGGTGTCGCAGTTAAGATGGAAACTACAGCCAGGCCGGATTTTTCATTTGCAGTGCTCTCTTAATCTAATAGCTTTATCTGTGACCCCATAATAAACGCATTACAGTGTAGGTTGCAGGGTTTATACGATTACATTATGTGAGGCTCCAGCAAAGAACAGTGTTGTCTGGGTAAAAGATTCATCAACTGATTTCTGACTTATTGTACATTCATTTGCCATAACATTAAAACCACCTACACTCGTTGTCCATTTGATCAGCTCCACTTACTATACAGGTGTACTTTGTAGTTATACAATCTCAGTTCATATGTTTATCTATATACATCCTTTCACCCTGTTCTTCAATGATTCGGAGGATAATTAACAGCATTTAGTGCATATCAAGTGAAAAAAACAATAGTTGATGCAATGTTTAACTACCTACCTATGATGAAGGTAAACATGAAGGTAAACATGAGACTAAAATACTTTGCACATATTGTATTTGCATGTGTGGCATTGCCATTATAACAATGTAGACTTATTGTATTGAGAAGCTGTAGAACATCTAATCTCTGAACTTAAGATAAACAGAACAGACTACCAGATCATTCCTATGGTTCCTGGTCACTGTACCTGATATTATATTTGAATGTGAAGGGACATCACTTTACTCATAAAACTGAAACATGATAAATTTGGCTACTGCGTTAGTCATACAGCAGACAGAGCCAGAGCATGATCGGTGGAAAGTGAGAGCAAATCCAGACATTCAGTGACGACAGCCTTGTTATGCTCTTATAAAAGCGTCTGGCAGCTGAGTCTTCTCCAGTTAGAGTGGAATCCACTAGTCGGACCAGCTGGAGTGAATTTCCTTTATGTCACTGTATCTGAAGTTTGGATTCTTCGCTGTGTCATGCAAGGTATGTAAGAACAATGAGTCTTATCAAAGTACCAGAGAAGTTCTTACTGTACATTTTGTAGCAGTAAACTTTGCACTGTTGGAATATTCTTTGGTCAGGGTTTAGAAACATGTTTAGACAAAACCTCAATGTGGTAGAACTTTTCCTTACTAAAGATACTGAAGATGTAGCCTTCAGGCTTTAACCTCAGCCACAGGAAAGGCACTACCACACTAATAGTCCAGTATCTTCTTCATTACATTTAGTCAAGAAACAATTGCATTAGTCTGTGGTGTAATGAATGTATTTGAACTGGCTCCCCTCATTCTGACTCCAGACTTTTACATTTATTTTACTATTAAAAAAGTTCAGAGTAACACTTTCTATGAAGCCATTATAAATGTCTAACTTGGTGCACAGTTTTGCATAATATTTAATGATAAAACTTTACTGCTAAACACTCCTGAAAAAGTGTAGCACATTTAGATTTTTTAGTCCATGAACTATTTTTTTCAGGCTGCAGAGCACTGACAAACATTTGAGTGAACCTTATCTCTGAGTCGTACACAATTCAGTTTTTCGCTGAATTACATATTAGTCATGCTTAGACTGAGGTTAGTATTAAAATTCTTTTCACATGAAATATGGAAAGTTTGAGCAATAAGTTGCATTGTAACAGATTTTCACTTGTTGACCCAATGAACCGCAGACTAACTTTAATGGTCAAAGGTTTTGACACACATAATTGAATAGGTATGATCTTAATGTATTTAATCTAAATGGAAATGAAGTCTGTAATACTGTTTTATAATCAGGTATCTAATCTTAATTTAACAAGGAAGGTCATTAAGAAAAAAATCTTACTGACAAGGGTGGCCTGCCAAGGACTAGGGAACACTTGATAAGTCAAATACAATGCAAAGAGTAAAATTAATGTAAATGTATGACATTTTCAATAAAATATTCTTCAATGACATTGTTCTCCATAAAGATCATAAAGAGAATGCCAAGTGTAAAACATTGCTAAGGGAAGGCTCATCTTTTAAAAGAATCTACAATATATATGTTTTACAATGTATATGACATTGAAAGTAATGTCTAAATTGTGTTTTAGGTCTTCAATGGAGCTGAACTCATCAGACACTGTGGTCCCTACTGTGGACTCAGGGCTTTTCATAGACAACTGCACCTATGAAGAAGTCTGGGAATGGTTTATCAGCCTCCAACCAACATTTCTTGCGCTCATCAGCATCCTCGGAGCAGCTGGCAATGGTCTAGTTCTCCTCGTTTTCTGCTTGCAAAGAAAACCCTGCACCGTGGCTGACATCTATTTGGGAAACTTGGCTTTCGCTGACCTGGTCATGGTACTTTGTTTGCCATTCTGGGCAGTCACGATTGCTCAGAACTATCAGTGGAGCTTTGGCCAGCTGCTCTGCAAACTGATCAACACAGCGATTTCCATGAACTACTTCTGCAGCATGCTGTTCCTGGTGCTTGTTAGCGTGGATCGCTACTTGGCCTTGGCTAAACCTATGAATCCAAGTCGGCTAAGAAGGTCATCCTGGGCCAAACGAATTTGCATGGGTATCTGGGTGGTGGGTGCCCTGCTTTGCATCCCATCCTTGCTCTTCCGAACTGTCAAAAAAGCTCCTAATTTAGAGGTGGAGGCATGCTTTCTTGTTTTCCCTCATCCCAGTTGGAGAATCCAAAGGAACCTAACAAGCAATGTGCTTGGATTTGTGATCCCTCTACCTATAATTGCATTCTGTACCTACCACATAGTCAGGGCTCTGAAAAACAGTGACTTGGGGGTCATTCCGGGGGTACAAACAGAAAGAAGGCCCACTCATCTAGTGCTATCAGTGTTGATCGTATTCCTTCTCTGCTGGACACCTTACCAGGTGTTTCGTTTTTTGGACACTCTGGATTACTTTCAAATAACTCCAGGGTGTCTATTTGGTGATATTTTAGACATCAGCTTGCAGCTGTCCACCTACCTAGCGTATGCCAACAGCTCCATCAACCCTTTCCTGTATGTGGTTGTTGGGAAACACTTCAGGAGGAGAGCTAAAGGAGTGTTTAAAAGGCTCCGGAAGCCAGGCTGGAAGGATAGTGGCACCAATATTTCTGCCAGCAAGTGGAGCAACAGCCATAAAGACTCATGTATACTTGAGAAGAAAGTTGTGGCACTGGCACCTGCTGAACTTACAGTGAAGCTAATGGTGCTGCCAGGACAGGGAGGCTAAAAGTGATGCACTGAAGCTATTTGACTCAAATGTGTGCCTTCAATATGGATATAATATATGGTACATCAACATAATTTTGTCTTTCAGGTTTTCTATCAGGGCTGTTTCTGGCAACAGTTGTATATTTTATTCATGTGGAAGTATAAAGTACACATTTCTTTACTACATGTCAAAACTAAGTGTTACCTTAAGAAGGTGTTTGGAGATCTATACCTCTATTTGACTCTGTAGGATATAGTTACTGCAGAGCAGTATTTTGACATATTTATCTGTTTATTTATTGTTCATATTATTAACTAAAGTCTTAGTTATCACTTAAATCGTGGCTTTATCATTTCAAACTGAAATATGCTCAAATGCCCTTTACCTCTGATTCAGGTTAAACAATTGCACTATTTGTAAACAGAGAAGCAGGACTGTGATGTACTCTTACTTTGTAATAAAGCTGTGAAATCACCTCCTTCTACAGTTTTCAGTCTTTGTGTGTTCTTGTGCGGTCAATCTCAATTAAGTGGCACACAATTTCATTCACTTTTAAATAAAAAGCATCAATGTAATAAAATGAGCTAGTATGCATTTTTAGTTTATTCTGTTCCATTTAGGTGTTCTTATGTGTCTACGTAGAAGGTATGTGACTTTGATCAGGGTGAAAAATGCCCAGATGTGGTTTTACACACTCAAAAGTAAATTCATTTGCTTTGTTCAATAATAAGCTGTTTAAAAATAAAACAAAGTAAGTGTGATAGACATAAGATAACTGATGATTTGCACAGCATCCCAGATAAGTATTCAAGAGAAGAGTTTAGAGAAGATAACTGCTGTTATGAACTGAGCAGTTGGGTTGGAGAGAGTAGTTGCTTGACCTTTTGTGGGGAAAAATCAGGAATGACAGCTGAGCTCTGATTATTGGCTGATTATTGGTTGGTAACATAACATTTCTTTATGCTGGTATATTTTTCTCCTTTTTGATCCAATAAGGATTTCTATATGTTTCCATAATGGAAAACCCTACACATTCAAGCACATCCAAATCAACAACAAACATCATTTAACAGTATTAAAGGGATAGAAAAAATTAATGAGGTTTAAAATGAATTAGAAATTGAAAGTTGGAAAAATGTGGATAAAACCACACCACTGTATCATTATTTACATCCCCTTTATTAAATGATCTTTTAGAAATGCTGCTTCAAGTCCAAATAAAGGCTTTCTGGACAATGGCTGGTCTTTTCTTTCTGTAGGACTATATACTGTATCTCGCTGGCAAGTTCATAGAAGCTACCAGAGTGTCCAGTGGTTATGAAAAAGGTCAGAAAGTAATTACAGGAGCCTAGTATTCTGCAAATGTCAGCACAGTGGAGTTGGTTTAATTGCCTTAGATGTTTGGGCCATGTCAAGTTCTGGGTTAGTAATAGAGCCACAACAGTTAGAAAGCTTTGCCCTTTACTGACCTCATCTAGAGCTCTAAATACTCACTATAAAGAGTTTCAAACAGTACATGAGCAAAGTTTAGGAAGAAATAAATTACAAAAGTAGAAAAACAGATGCCTTGCTCAACAGCACAGGATAACAGACATGAACTGAAAAATACTGATGACATAAACAGGCAAATTGTTGTCAATAAATAGTGCCCACACATACTAGCATCATTAGCTCATGCTAGTCTTACTAAAGTCATTATTTCCCATTGTGTAGGAAACAGAAAGAGGCTAATTCTCTCACAACCAGTGAGTGCATGACACATGTTAAGACAAGCAGTCCCTGTGGGCCAAGGGATGCTGTGTTTAGGTCTGTTCCCAATTAGCTTTCATTAACATGCACAGGACCGTCCCCCATCTCTAAATATACATAATTTAGCTTGACCAGAGCAAACTGGACATAAACATTCCTGTTACTTGTCTTGTTACTTTGGCTGATAATGTTAAAGCAAACATCTGCAGGCAACAGGAATCTAATTATTACGCTTATTTTGTTTAGCCATATTAGCCATATATTGGCCTCCCCTATCCATATATCAATATGGTACAGACACTGGAATATTAACCTAATGTTCTATTGTTTGTTTACAGGAATGATTATCATTGTAACCAATTTAAACCAGGCAGGAGGACAATGAAGGTCCACCAGAGGGCAGTACCTGACTATATTTGGTCTGTAAATTAAAGAGTCAAAAATGTGCTCTCAGTTATACACAATGTATGTGTTATCTTGCTGCTGTGTGTGATTTTCTGTAATAACAATACAAAAACAATCACACAGTGAGGTGTTGGGTCAATATTGGACCTGCAAAAATTATTTACAAAATGTTTTTGTATTATTTTTAAATGTTGTGTATATATACACACTAGACTCAAATGTTTGCTTAAAGTTTTTAAATTAAGTTATTCAATAATATACTGTAATATAAAATAACATTAAAACCTTCAAGGACATACTGTCATTTCTGAAGACATCTTAGGTAGCCTACAATAACTCCATCTAGCTGCTCAAGGTACTCTCCTCAGTTTAGTTTTTCGCAAAATACATTGGCAGTGAGGTTACAGACATTAATACAGTTGTTTCTAGAAGTTTAGTACATGTCTTGCACAAGGCATCAAGCGACATAGGAATATAGTGTCTATAGTTAGAATTAGTCTTATCACATTTATTTCACCAATTTTGAATACCCTAGTTGAAACAGCTTACTCACTGATGTTGTTTATTGGGGATATTTATGCACTAATATCCTATATTCTAGTGACTAATAGTGTTTATTGATGTAGTTTATGGACTAATATCTCCTATTGTAGTGATTAATAGTGTTTATTGAGGTTGTTTGTACAAACCAGATTCAAAAAAATTTGGGACACTAAACAAATTGTGAATAAAAACTGAATGCAATGATGTGGAGATGACGAATGTCAATATTTTATTCGTAATAGAACATAGATGACAGATCAAAAGTTTTATCTGAGTAAATGTAACATTTTAAATGAGAAATATGTTGATTCAAAATTTCACAGTGTCAACAAATCCCAAAAAATTTGGGACAAGTAGCAATAAGTGGCTGGAAAAGGAAAATTGAGCATATAATGAACAGCTGGAAGACCAATTAACACTAATTAGGTCAATTGACAACAAGATTGGGTATAAAAAAAGCTTCTCAGAGTGTCAGTGTCTCTCTGAAGCCAAGATGGTAAGAGGATCACCAATTCCACCATTGTTGCACATAAATACCAGAATGGTGTTACC
>BRDA01063110.1:0-14078 GCA_036984385.1 Crenuchus spilurus | reverse complement strand
ATGGAGACATTATGTGTTAGGATGTATTTACATTTTTATCCTGTGATTAACAGAATTATACATGTATAATAATAATAATAATAATAATAATAATATAATATAATAATAATAATTAACTGGGGTGAATCTGAGTAAGCTGTAAAAAAAGATTTGAGATCAGTTCTTATGGAGACATTGTGTTAGGATGTATTTAGACTTTTATCCTGTGATTAACAGAATTATACATGTATAATAATAATAATAATAATAATAATAATAATAATAATAATAATAATAATAATAAAATAATAATAATAATAATATAATATAATATAATAATAATAATAATAATTAACTGGGGTGAATCTGAGTAAGCTGTAAAAAAAGATTTGAGATCAGTTCTTATGGAGACATTATGTGATAGGATGTATTTACATTTTTAACCTGTGATTAACAGAATTATACATGTATAATAATAAAAATAATAATAATAATAATAATAAAAGTAATAATAATATAATAATAATAAAATAATAATAATAAACTGGGGTGAATCTGAGTAAGCTGTATCCTGACTTGTAAAACAAGCAGGCTTTTATTCATTTTTAGGAATTGGTAGAAACATTTAGGAAAGCAGTCCATGACTTGACAGTCAAGGTTTTGGAAATTCCACCTTCATGGTACTAATTTGGTACCGATCTAGACAGGATGGTATAATAATATATACAACCTCAACTCCAAAAAATGTTGGGACGCTGTGCAGAATGTAAATAAAAGTTAATAAAAACAAAAAGCAATGATTTGCAAACTTCACAGACACATTTTAATTTAGGATTTGATGGCAGCAACACATCTCAAAAACATTGGGACAGGGCCATGTCTACCACTCTTCGCAGCATCGTTCTGAAGTCTGCAAACGTCTGGGAAGTGATGAAACTAGTTGGTGGAATTTTGGGAGAGGAATGTTGTCTCATTCTTGTCTAATGTAGTTGTTCCAGTCATGGGTCATCTTTGGGTTTTTCATTTTATAACTCACCAAATGTGGAGAAAGCGCAGCATCCTGACTCGTCTTCTGCAAAGCCATGCCATTGTGATGGATGGAGTATGTGGTTTAGCATTGTCTTGAAAGGCCTGAAAGGGATATTGTCGAGATGGGAGCATATGTTGTTCTATAATCTCTACATACTGTTCAGCTTTGATAGTGTCTTTCCAAATGTGTTAGCTGCCCACGTCACAGGCACAAATCCAACCCCATACCGTCAGAGATAGTTTTCATTGGTATCATGTTCAAAGCTTCTTTAAATTGGGTTGAGGCTAAATTAAAAACTATCTGAGTTTGGTGGCATGTGAACTTGGACACCAAATAACCCAACACATTTTTCCATCAACGTGTTTAATATTAATATGTGCATTTTTTGTATACATTAAGAATTATATAAATGTGTTATATAATTGTAAATATATATTTGGTTTTAATCATATATACATATATATACACCACCTCCTTGTAGTTCCACTCACTGAACACTTTATAGGTGCCTGTAGTTCTACAATTACAGACTAGCCATATGTACCAACATCTACAAATACACAGTGGACCAACAAGGTAGGTGTGTCTGAGTGGACAGTCTTCACCATCTGTCTGCTCCACTATAACACTCACTAACACACCACCACCACATCAGTGTCACTGCAGTGCTGAGAATGAGAAACAGATGGACTTCAGTCAGTAATTGTAGGACTACAAAATGCCCCTCTATGTTCAGTGGAGCTAAACTGGAGAAGGAGTGTAGACTCTTGTCTGTAGCACCAGCAGTCAAAAGCATGACCTTTCCCTAAAAAGTGGGATGAATCCAAATAACAGAATATTTCATTTCAAAAGTTACAAAATCTCACACATATCACATTACAGGGGTGCTTAAAGGTTTCTTATATTTCTGCAAAAAATGACTTTAAACTTCATTAGATTGTCACACAAGTCCTAAATGTAGATAAAGAGAACTAAATCAGACTATAATATTAGGCTTAGTCTTTTTTTTAGGAAAAAATTCTATGAAATGAGTAAATTAGTTGTTTGAAAGAGCATTTACGTATTTATTTTGTATAAAGCTTAGGTTGTAAGGCTAGGTAATTTGGTAGAGTCAAGCTTCCCAGATTGTTTCTGGATCTTCCTGGTTTGTTATGGCTGATGGCCTTTCATACAGATAACCTAACCGCTAACTAGCGCTAGGGATTCTGGGAGAGTTCCAGCAAGTAAAATGTATGGATCCATAACAGATGTGGCAATATGGAAAGTAGCGACATGGACTACACACCAGGTTCAGGACCTGAAGCGCTGCCCAACTCGAAGATGTTTGGTGCTTAACAGAACTTCATGATGGCAGTAATTTTGGATCTTTGTTAAATCTTCTGTTCTATGTGCTTCCTCAGATGTTTGGTTAGATGTCCAGACTGAATGAACGTCTTCTCGCACAGAGAGCACTGGTACGGCCTTTCTTCCGTATGCGTCCTCTCGTGGTTCTTCAGGTTTGATAGCCATAAGAAGCGTCTTTCGCAGATGGAGCACTGGTACGGCTTCTCTCCAGTATGAGTCATCTGGTGGTTTTGGCAGGAGTCTAAACGGGCAAAGGTTTTGGCACAGTGAGAGCACTGGTACGGCTTCTCTCCAGTATGAGTTCTGCAGTGGTTCTGATAACCATCAAGGCGGGAGAAGCCCTTACCACACTGAGGGCAAATGTAGGGCTTCTCTCCGGTATGAATTTTCTGGTGGACCTGAAGGACGTCCAGCCGTGTGAAGGTCTTGGCACACTGACTGCACTGGTAAGGCTTCTCTCCGGTATGACTTCTCTGGTGAGATTTTAAGGATCTTGACTGGGTGAAGCATTTATCACAGTGGGAGCACTGGAACAGCTTCTGTTGTCCAGTATGTATTCTCATGTGTCTGTGAAAGACGGATGATTTAGCGAAGGTGTTTCCACATTCAGGACAGCAGTAACGCTTCAGTTGTGTGTGTTCTGTACTGTGTTTGTCCAGGAGACAGGATGCGGAGACAGGCGTCTCATTTTTCCTTTTCCTGGGAATCTTTTTTATCGGATTCTTTTGACCAGGAGAAGATCTGTTCCAAATAGCTGAGGATGACTGGGTGGCATCATCTAAAATAACAAAAACAGGAAGTTAGTGACTCATGATATCATAATGTCCTAAACCACGCTAGTTAAAAAAGAACTGCTGGTACCCCTGTATGCAGCAATATCCGCAATAACTAATCATTTCTGATAATTGTTCATCGGTCCTGCAACGGCTTGGAGGAATCCATGAACTGCTCACTTCAGGTCCTTCCACAACGTTTCTAAAGGTTTAAGGTCAGGACTTTGATTTGGCCATTTCAAAACCTCAACTTTATCCTTTAACCATTCTTTGGTAGACAAACTTCTGAGCTTTGGGTCATTGTTTTGCTGTTCTTTTGAGACAAGGCAAACCAAATGATGGCAAGCCATGCTGGCCCATATTCAGCAAACCAAGCCCAAACCATGACCACCACTGTGTTTCACAGATGAGATGAGTTTTTTATGCTGGAAAGCAGTGCTTTCCTTTCTCCAAACAAAACACTTCTCATTTAAAACAAAAATATATATTTTGGCCTCATCCATCAATAAAACACTGTACAATAGCCTTCTGGCTTGTCCGTGATATCTTTAGCAGAATTCCAAGAATTCTTCTTGCAACCCTGGTATGCACACCTCTGGTCTTCTGTGTTGTCATAATGGGAGTTTCAAGAAGCTACCATGGGATCCACTGTGACCTCATGTACTATTACACGCCTTGCTCTTGGAGTGATCATTGTTGGCCGACCACTCCTGAGGAGGAAACAATGGTCTTGAATTTCCTCCATTTGTACACGATCTGTCCGACTGCTGATTAGTGTTTATTGTTTGGAGTCCAAACTCCTTAGAGATGTTTTTTTGTAACCTGTTTGGACTTTTAAAGTGTATATTTTTTTAAGGAGACCGTTATTAACGAGACACCTACACCTCTGTACAGAGGGATGGTGCTCTTGTAGATGGGAGAACAAGTTTGGTATTCCCTCCTGTAGCTGCCACTTTATGTCCAGAAATTTTGCAAATGGGATACCCATCCTCACATACGCTTTGCAGGTATACGGAGTAGTCCCACACTGCTGATTTAAATTTAAATTTCTTTAGGGGGATGGAGACTCTCTGCGCTGCAACCGTATCTCACTGCTGTGCCAATTTTTATACACTTCCTGTTGACCGTCTTCACTGTGTTCTATGGTATATATGATACCCTGGGTGTTGACTTATATCTTTCTCCAGACCAATACCTTTCAACAATGAGATCCCTTGTATGTGTTGTGGCTTTTGCTGTAAAATGTAACTTAGTAAATGTCACAAAAATCCTACTAGAACAGCTGAACTTTATTTTGGGCTAATCAGAATCACCTATAATAATAATAATAATAATAATAATAATAATAATAATAATAATACCCAGTTATAAGAGGGTAATAAGAGGTTATGCAACCACACTGGACATTTATATTTATATTTTATTTATATTCCCAGTGACACTTACTTGTGTTTACGTCGTGATCTGCTGTTAACTCCAGAATTTGTTTACTGCCCACACGCTGGACCGACCACATCTGTATGTGAGCTGGTTGAGCATCACTGTAAAGCTGCTGAGGAACCTCCACAACGTCAGCTTCACAGAGTGGAGGAAGGTGAGGTTCTACCTGCTGAGGATCGTGTTGGTTCTGACTTTCATATTCATATGTTATTCTCTGTACTTCAGGTTCTGATTCTAGAGCTCCAGAACTGTTCCCGTCACTCAGCTCATGAAGAAAGAGGTGGTTCTCATTTTCATCTTCACACTCATAATACTGTACCGGCCACTCAGGAGGTACATCATCATCATCCTCTTCTAACATGTTCTGGTCTCCACCAACGTCTTCTGGTTCTGTTTTAATGATGACCAGCGGACTGTCCACAGAGTCCTGGGATGTGTAGTGGTCTCCATCACCGTCTTCATGGTGCTGAACTGGAGAGAGGGAGCAGGTGTCCTGGACTTCCTGTTTGAACCATAAACAAAACTTTTAAATACTTAAAACTGAATGAAAGTACAAAGCTTTTAAATCTGCTTTGTGACAACAGTAGCTGTAAAAATCACTGCGCTAATAAACGTAGATTTTTATTTAAGCTGAACACAGAACTTTCTGGCCACTCTGAGCAAAGCTGTGTTAGGAGAAGAGGAACGTTTGTCCAAATATTGTGAAAATAGTAGTGAGAAGTTATTAGTCCAGCTTCTTTTCTTTTCTGTCAGGATGTTTGTTATTCTTAGATCGTTGTGTTCATGATTTACATTTTCCAGTGACATTTCAGTATTCAACAACACTCACACATTTAAATTTGGGTGACTACTGAGTTGTACTGTTAACCTGACAGCTCAGGTGTAAAGTAAAGCAGCTCCAGCAGGTCTGTAAACATGATTAAAGTGTAAAAAGCTGTAAATGTGCTGATAAAAAGGTGAAATAGTGTAGAAACCTTGTAGTGAAGCTCGTCCTCCTCCTCAGTCTTTATGCTGGTCTTCAGTGATGTCTCTTCTGCAGACATGACATCAGTCCTGACTTTCTGTTGACCTCCTGACCTCCTGCTGACCTCGTGACCTCCCGACAGTGTCAGATAAAGATGTTAAGTAGCTCTGTAAGACTTCAGCTGTAGATACACAACAGCTGATCCGCTTCTTCTGTGTGTTTATATCACCAGTCTGTACATTACTGCCACCTACAGGACAAATATATCAACAGCAGCTGTTACTCACCAACAGAGGGCGCTGTAGTGTCTCAGTACACACCAACAGCTCACACTCAACACTGTTACACTTAAAAGACTTATCTCTGGATTCTACATGTCATCATCCTAACGTTTTCTGGACAGGATGCTGGACCTGGACTGCTATTTCATACACACATATAAGATATACATCTTACTTAACTGGACCCAAACACCTCTTTGTATTCTTTAGTCACTTCCTTCTAATTTTGTGTTCATCTTTGTTAAAAAAAAGAAAATAAAAATCTGAGAAAAAGCCAGACAGGAAGTGTTTAAAAACAGAACTATTCCACATTTAAAAGCTTAGTTTTAACTTCATAACAGGTCATTCCCAGCTCCAGGCCATCCAAAACTCCACAGGAACAAGAACGTGATGCCAGTGTATCTTTGGTGGCACTTGAGCTTCTCCAACGAGAGGTCAGCTCCACCCCTTTCCCCTCATTTACATACTTCTCGTCCGAATTCACTTTAATACAATCTTTATTATTGTGTTTAAAAGTTGAAGTAACAGATTCAAATATTTGTCCAAATATGCTTCAAATTCATTTGTGCAACTTTGTGTACATGAAACATCTGATAAATGTGTTATATAATTGTAAATACTGCTTTAGTATTATTCATATATATGTATATATACACCACCTTGTGTCTACACTCACTGCTTGTTTTAGCTCATATAGGTGCACTTTGTAGTGCTACAATTACACACTGTAGTCAGGACCCCCCCACAGAGCAGGTGGATCATCCTCAGTGACACTGACGTGGTGGTGGTGTGTTAGAGCTGCTGATGTTTTTAAACTCATTAAGACAAATGATCAGATTTGAGTCACTTCGGCCGGGTAATGTGAACACAGCCTCACATACAGTTTAAAAACACTTCAGATTTATTTCTGCATAAATTTGACCAGAACCTTCATCAGAATGTCACACACCTACTAAATGTGGATAAAAAGAACCAAATCAAACAAATGATACAAAAATATGACTTGGTTATTTATTTATTGAGGAAAAAAATTTATATTACATGTCAAGATTCAAGATTTTTTAATCATCATGTCAGCTATATTCAGTACAGTACATAATGAAATTAAACAATGTTCCTCCAGGACCAGGTGCCACGTATAACACAAGGTATTCACAACGTACAATAAATATGTAGTTGTACAGGACCTACACTATAGTACAAGCCCTCTGACTAGACTAAGACACATTACAGGACAGAACAAATGTAATGACGGTCAGTACACAGTGATAAGTGATTGACTAGGGGGAAGCAAGATTTGTGTAACTCTGCAGGTGTGCAAATGTGCAGAATGTGTGTATGTGCAAACATGGCAGTGAGTGGGATGGTATACAGTGATGTGCAAATGTGCAGTGATATTTAGTCTCTGAGAGTCAGACTGTGTGTGTTGAGTCTGACAGTCTGAGAGATGAAACTGTTGGACAGTCTAGCAGTGAGAGTCTGAATGCTGCGGTATCTTCTACCAGAAGGCAGCAGGTGAAGAGACCATGTGATGGGTCCTCCACAATGCTGAGAGCTTTACAGATGCAGTACTTGTTGTAAATGTCTGTCAGAGATGGGAGGAGACCTCAATGATGTTCTCAGCCATCCTCACTATACGCTGTAGAGTCTTGCAGTCAGATGCAGAGCAATTCCCAAACCAGACAGTGATGCAGCCGCTCAGGCTGCTCTCTATGGCTCCTCTGTAGAAGGTGCTGAGGATGGGAGATGAGCTTTCCTCAGTCTTCTCTGAAAGTAGTGATGCTGTTGGGCTTTATTACTTATGGAGCTGGTGTTGAGGGACAGGTGAGGTTCTCCACCAGCTGAACACCAAGGATTTTATTGCTCCAAAGGGACTTGTGCACTGTAAGCTGATTTGTTATTCACACTGATGAGACCCACCACAGTTGTGTCATTCAGTACAACAAGGATCAAAAGCATAGCTCCACAATGACAAAAGAATGTCTTCACCAAAAGAAGATCAAAGTTTTGGAATGGACCACAGCCCAGACCTTAATCCAATCTGTGGGTTGACCTGAAAAAGTCTGTACACAGGAGATAGACAGTCTGATGAAGTCTTAGATCAAATTTATGCAGAAATGTAGAAAATTCTAAAGGGTTCACAAATGTTCCAGCAACACTATAAATATAACATGCAAAAAAGAAATTAGAGTATTTATGTACTAATGAATTTAGAATGACCATTTTAGCAACAAGCTTCTTAAATATGTCTTCACTTCAATGACGTCTATCTGACAGATGAATGTTCATGTTCCTCACTTCGTCAGGCATGTAGATGATATCAGCATCACTCTAAACGTACTCTGTTGGTAGTGTTTTAAACTCTGCTACCTGGAGCAGCACTCTGTGCACATATTCAAACAAGAAAAGAATAGAAATCAGAATATGAGTATGCAAGCACTAAAAAAATACAGTGGAACCTCGGTTATCGGAACCCTGGTTGCCATACAATTTGGTTATTGTCGACTTTTTTCAGGGACATTTTGTCCCAGTTACTGTTCATCCACCCAGTTTTCGTTGGCGTGTCCACATGACTCACAACAAATTCCAGTTATGCATAATCTGATTATGACTTAATTATTAATTGCACGTAAACACACTCAAAGGGAAAGTTGACCTTTGATCTTGTGGGAATCTTAAGAGAACAGTGATATTAAGGCCTAGGCGGTAAGGTTAAGTCATTTAGTGGAGGCGAGTTTCCCAAATTGTTTCTGGCTCTTCCTGGTTCTCAATGACTACAGGAGCCTTTCATATGAGATGCCCCACCTCTAACTACAGCTAGGGATTCTGGGAAATGGGATTCCCAAACAGATCCTATTTGGCAAATATGTAAATCAGGTCCAAGGACCACACGGGGTACATGACCTGAAGTGCTGCCTGATGTAAAGGCACATGTTTGGTGCTTAACAGGACTTCACGATGACAGTCTTATATTTTCTGGTCTATGTGCTTTTTCAGGTGTTTGGTAAGATGTCCATACTGAATGAAGGTTTTCTCGCACAGAGAGCACCGGTACGGCCTTTCTTCTGTATGCGTCCTCTCGTGATTCTTCAGGTTTGATAAGTACAAGAAGCGTCTTTCGCAGAAGGAACACTGGTACGGCTTCTCTCCGGTATGAGTCATCTGATGACTTTTACAGGAGTCTAAACGGGCAAAGGTTTTGGCACAGTGAGAGCACTGGTACGGCTTTTCTCCAGTATGAGTTCTGCAGTGGTTCTGATAGCCATCCAAGCGGGAGAAGCCCTTACCACACTGAGGGCAAATGTAGGGCTTCTCTCCGGTATGAATTTTCTGGTGGACCTGAAGGACGTCCAGCCGTGTGAAGGTCTTGCCACACTGACTGCACTGGTAAGGCTTCTCTCCAGTATGACTCCTCTGATGAGATTTTAATGATTTTGACTGGCTGAAGCATTTATCACACTGGGAGCACTGGAACAGCTTCTGTTGGCCAGTATGTATTCTCATGTGTCTGTGAAAGACGGATGATTTAGCGAAGGTGTTTCCACATTCAGGACAGCAGTAACGCTTCAGTTGTGTGTGTTCTGTACTGTGTTTGTCCAGGAGACAGGATGCGGAGACAGGCGTCTCATACGTTCTATTTTCAAGAATATCTCGACCAGGTGAACGTCTGTCCCCATTACCCAAGAAAGACTGAGTGGCACCATCTAAGATATCAAAAACATAAAATTAGTGACTCAGTAAAACAGTGTCCTAAACCACAATGTCTAGTACATAAAACTTTAAGACCTGGTTGGTTGTGGAACGTTTCAGAGCTTATCTTGTTCAGTGTGGCCAATCGAATACATGCCAAATCATTCATATTTCTGTTTTCAGCAATCTGAGCCCACCATACACATACCCAAAGCCTGACTTTTGAAAACTCTCCCAATGTCTAATAAATGTTTGCTGTATTTCACCACTATATCTTCTCTTCCCTTGTAAAACTGATTATTTTAATAGTGAATAAAGTGTACACACTTTCCTGGACCAATCACAAGGCTGACATGGCTTACCATGCCAACAAATCTTTTTTGACATAGCAACATAATCAGAAATAGCTACCTGAGCACTGGAGGGAAAACTCATTAATGGGAACATGGGTTTTTACAAAATAAAAACTTCCAAACAGTCATATTTCACTCATGTTCAGCCAGTTCAGCTAGTTCAGTCTGGCTGCAGATGTGTACAGAGCTGTGTTTCTCTTTATTTCTTTTTGTTCTGTTTAACACAGTTTTATATTCCCAGTGACTGGACATAATTGAGAGGGCTGCTGAATTCATTACAACGTTGAAAGTTACTGGAAGAACTGGTGTATGTTTATGTTGCTGTTTCACTTACTTGTGTTTACGTCGTGATCTGCTGTTAACTCCAGAATTTGTTTACTGCCCACACGCTGGACCGACCACATCTGTATGTGAGCTGGTTGAGCATCACTGTAAAGCTGCTGAGGAACCTCCACAACGTCAGCTTCACAGAGTGGAGGAAGGTGAGGTTCTACCTGCTGAGGATCGTGTTGGTTCTGACTTTCATATTCATATGATATTCTCTGTACTTCAGGTTCTGGTTCTAGAGCTCCAGAACTGTTCTCGTCACTCAGCTCATGAAGAAAGAGGTGGTTCTCATTTTCATCTTCACACTCATAATACTGTACCGGCCACTCAGGAGGTACATCATCATCATCCTCTTCTAACATGTTCTGGTCTCCACCAACGTCTTCTGGTTCTGTTTTAATGATGACCAGCGGACTGTCCACAAAGTCCTGGGATGTGTAGTGGTTTCCATCACTGTCTTCATGGTGCTGAACTGGAGAGAGGAAGTATGTTTCGTGGACTTCCTGTTACAACATTAAACAAAACTTTACTGTTAAATACTTCAATCTGAATAAAAGTACAAGTTTTAGTTTTACATGCAGGTCAAAGCTTTTAAATCTGCTTTTCTGACAACAGTAGCTGTAAAAATCACTGTACACATTTTTTAATTCTTTAAAAACGTCTTCTTTAAATTCTTTAAAATGCAGTCAGAGGTATGATAAATGATCAAATATGACCATATTATTAATAAAAAATTAATAATAACAGAAGTAACAACACTGTTGTTATAAAAAATACACTTTTTTTGACAAACATTGCGCTGTATATTTTTGATGGACCTGGCAACCCTGACTTACAGTCTGTTCTTGGTAGTGTTCTGTTGATTGTTCATTGTCTGTGACCCTTAGTAACTGACATAGGACACTTCTGCTTATCTCACCTGACCACATGACTACAAATGTCTTCACTGTGAAGTCGACCCACTTTCTGTCTGTAAGGCTGAAAAAGGCTCTGGACTCTCTGGACTCTGAACTTTCTGTTCTCTGAGCACTCACAGAACCTTCCACAGCTGTTAAAGTTTAGTCAATGGGACAAATAACTGAGTCTGAGACAATGAACAATGGACAGATGTTTAGAATAGAAACTGCATGAATAAGCACCCGAGTACAGACGGCCAGAGAGGCTATAGACTGTCCTCACTGATACAGCAGACTGAGCAGAGTATATGTTTAATCTTATCTATCTATCTATCTATCTATCTATCTATCTATCTATCTATCTATCTATCTATCTATCTATCTATCTAATGTAGTGGTTAGTATCTGTCTATCTATTCTTCTCTCTATCTCTCTACCTCTCTATTGACAGAGAAGATTATTTTCTATATTTTGACAAAAATATAGTGGCAAAAAAATAAAATAAATTATATATAAAGAGAAAGAGAGAGAGAGAGAGAGAGAGAGAGACACAGAGAGAGAGACAGAGAGAGAGAGGGAGACAGAAAAAAAATGAGTAAAAACCTTGTAGTGAAGCTCGTCCTCCTCCTCAGTCTTTATGCTGGTGTTCAGTGATGCCTCTTCTGCAGACATGACATCAGTCCTGACCTTCTGCTGACCTCCTGACCTTCTGCTGACCTCCTGGCAGTGTCAGATATAGGAGGAGGACAGATGTGGATAATCTCCTGAACTCAGTAACACAGCAGAAGATACACAATAGCTGATCTGCTTCTTCTGTGTGTTTATATCACCAGTCTGTACATTACTGCACCCTACAGGACAAACACATCAACAGCAACACAGTCTCAGTACAGTACACACTAACAGCCCAGTACTGTACACACTAACAGCTCACTACTGTACACACTAACAGCTCACTACTGTACACACTACCAACTCAATACACAATAACAGCTCTCTACTGTACACACTAACAGCTCACTACTGTACACACTAACAGCTCACTACTGTACACACTACTAACTCAATACAAAATAACAGCTCTCTACTGTACACACTAACAGCTCACTACTGTAGAAACTAACAGCTCACTACTGTACACACTACCAACTCAATACACACTAACAGCTCACTACTGTACACACTACCAACTCAATACACACTAACAGCTCACTACTGTACACACTACAAACTCAATACAAAATAACAGCTCTCTCTGTACACACTACCAACTCAATACACACTAACAGCTCACTACTGTACACACTAACAGCCCAGTACTGTACACACTAACAGCTCACTACTGTACACACTAACAGCTCAGTACTGTACACACTAACAGCTCACTACTGTACACACTACCAACTCAATACACACTAACAGCTCACTACTGTACACACTAACAGCTCACTAATGTACACACTAACAGCTCACTACTGTACACACTACCAACTCAATACACACTAACAGCTCACTACTGTACACACTAACAGCTCAGTACTGTACACACTAACAGCTCACTACTGTACACACTACCAATTCAATACACACTAACAGCTCACTACTGTACACACTAACAGCTCAGTACTGTACACACTAACAGCCCAGTACTGTACACACTAACAGCTCACTACTGTACACACTAACAGGTCAATACTGTACACACTAACAGCCCAGTACTGTACACACTAACAGCTCATTTCTGTACACACTTACAGCTCACTACTGTACACACTAACAACTCACTACTGTACACACTAACAGCCCATCACTGTACACATTAACAGCTCACTACTGTACACACTAACTGCTCACTACTGTCATACTAACAGCTCAGTACTGTACAAAATAACAGCTCAGTACTGTACACACTAACAGCTTACTACTGTACACACAAGCAGCTCAGTACTGTACATACTGACAGTTCACTACTGTACACAGTAACAGCTCACTACTGTACACACTAACAGCTCACTACTGTACACACTAACAGCCCAGTACTGTACACATTAACAGCTCATTACAGTACACACTAACAGCTCACTACTGTACTCAATAACAGCTCAGTACTGTATACACTAATAACTCACTACTGTACACATTAACAGCCCAGTACTGTACACATTAAAAGTTCAGTACTGTACACACTAACAGTTCACTACTGTACACACTAATAGCTCATTACTGTAAACATTAACATCTCAGTACTGTACACACTAAAAGCTCACTACTGTACACAATAACAGCTCAGTACTGTACACACTAACAGTTCAGTACTGTGCATATTAACAGCTCACTACTGTACATACTAACAGCTCACTATTGTACATGCTAACAGCTCAGTACTGTACACATTAATAGCTTGCTACTGTACAAACTAACAGTTCAGTACTGTACACATTAACAGCCCAGTACTGTACACATTAAAAGTTCAGTACTGTACACACTAACAGTTCACTACTGTACACACTAATAGCTCATTACTGTAAACATTAACATTTCAGTACTGTACACACTAAAAGCTCACTACTGTACACAATAACAGCTCAGTACTGTACACACTAACAGTTCAGTACTGTGCATATTAACAGCTCACTACTGTACATACTAACAGCTCACTATTGTACATGCTAACAGCTCAGTACTGTACACATTAATAGCTTGCTACTGTACAAACTAACAGTTCAGTACTGTATACATTAACAGCTCACTACTGACACACTAACAGCTCACTACTGTAAACATTAACAGCTCATTACTGTACACACTAACAGCTCACTACTGTACACACTAACAGCCCAGTACTGTACATACTAACAGCTCACTGCTGTACACACTAACAACTCTACTGGATGCTCGTGATCTCCGAGCCCTTAAACGTCACTGCATCTCAAACAGGAATGCCATGCCATCCGCCGTTGCCAGCTGAAACTCTACAGTGCAAAGAGGAAGCCATTTCTAA
>BRDA01063109.1:0-17477 GCA_036984385.1 Crenuchus spilurus | reverse complement strand
TATGTGTGTGTGTGTATATATGTATGTATCTCGCCGCAACATGGTCACATATTTCACAATATCACAAAATGATCATTAATTAATAAAGGAATTGGCAGTAGTACATGTATCATGCAAAAAGAAAAATCACATATCCCCCAACACTTTCCATACTGATGACCATATTTCAGTGAATTTTTGTTGTCTGTGAGCCAAATAATGTTTATGTATAGAAATGTAGAAATAGATTCCTCACATAAATATATGTGTTCTTTTTCATGACAAAATTAATGTATTTTTTGTCTATACAATTACTTGTGGGTAATTATTTATTCAGTCATTTATATGTGCGTTTATTTATACTTATCATTTTTCGTCATATGCAGAGAGTCTTTTTGTAGCTTCTCTGTGTGTGTGCGCGTGCAACAATTATAGTTAATACTAATATAGCGACCCCCCCCCCACCTTACATGGTGTAACTGACCAATCCTGTGCGACTTCAACAGGGGTAAATGAATCTGGCTCCCAGACACGAGTCTGCTCTGATCATTCACTTTATAGAGCTAAGAGCCATTTCGTTTGCCAATGACCCATCACTCACACACACACACACACACACTGCTGAAACATGACAGAGAGGCTGAGAGAGAGAGCGCAGGAGATTTCCTTTTCATTCACACATATTGTTCTGTCTCAGTTCAACCTTATTTCACCCCCTTTGATAAAAACACGGAACAATACGGACCCTACTTATAATGTCTGACTCTAGGAGTGTGAAGACTAGCACAGGCCTCCTCTGATGTATGTGAAGTCAGGCTCCGCCTCTTTTACAGCTGCTGCTGATACATCATCACCAGGCAACCATTGAGCTCGGAGGAAAGAACAGGATCCCCAGCTCTGATACATCAGTTAACAGACACCCGAGCCAGCGGACATCACTTAGTAGATTTTTAGTAGATGCTCAATATTACTTGAGTAAATTTACATTCAAACAGGATAAATATTAAAACAATATTGACTTGAAACATGTCACTTTATGTGTAATGAATATTTTGGAGATGCATTTAGCAACTGGTCTATCTGGATCTACTTGGTCTATACTGAACTTCGACACCACAAATGAGCTAAAATCAACTGAGATTAAGTGCTGTGTAGGATGCTTTTGGATTCAAATGTCAGAAGACCAGCTGCTGAGTGAGATGCATTGTTGTTATTCTGCCCCTATCATAAAGCCAAACGTGATTATTTTGTCAACGGTGTCGTTGTTCCAGCTGAACATGAACACCAACGCCAAGCCCACAGGAGACTGTCTAGTGAGTCGAAGCTTGAAAGAGAACAAACACACACCTCTGCATGCTCAGTGCTCACGTATTTGGCACGCACACCAAACTTTTGACTTTTGCAAGGCGGCACGTGCCACCGTCCTGCTGTTTGCACATTAAACACAAGCCAGGAGTTATCGGTCATCAAAGAACAGGAAATACAGACTGTCACCATCCTCCTGATAAGGTCATGAAGGTGCAGCATTAAGATAGACTCTCTGGACAAAAGTATTGGGACGCATGCTCATTCGTTGTTTCAGTAACTGTCTCAATGAGATGACACTTTATGGTAAAATCAACTACAAAAACAGTGCAATAATGTTAATGTTGTTCACTTTTTAACTTCGTTAACAGCATTAATAGTTTTTCAGCATCTGATCCAGTTTAGTACTTGTGGTTTGGTTATGAACCTGCTGGGCTGCATTCAGAGAAGAAAATGTTTCATTTCTGACCTCTAGTGGACGTTTTTTAGCCTAACACACCTCTACCGATTGGTAGAGACGTCACAATCACATTGTGTTAAGTTCAACACCTTAAGAAATAGTGACTTAAATGTGCTCTACCAAATGGTTGAGCAGAATGTTAGAGGATTAAAGTAATTGAATTCGTTCATTAGAAGTGGTGTCCACAAACTTTTGAACATACAATGAAATTACAGCTTCTGCTTTTGCTGTAATAACGTACAGTAAAGTAGTATCTTATGCTAAAGTCTGCACACTGAATCTGAATAATTAATTGAATTATTAGAATTGTTACATTGTTGCTACTGTAATTTGGCAGATCCAGAGCAGATTACATTTGTAGGTGAATGTAGAGTTTGGAGTCTAGCCCAAGGACTTGTATTGGTTTAATGTGGCGTGAATGCCCAAACTGGGAATTAAACCTCAGTCAAGATGAGATTCAGGGGTATTAGTCTCTATACTATTCCAACCACTGTGTACTTGATGATTTTAATATTTTTGGGGAGGGGCATCATATTTGTCATGTGTACAAGTTATATTACATATAAATACTTGTGTTTAGTTTTCTTAAAGTATTAAATTCAGCCCAAAAAAAAAGACATTTTACACTAAAATTTGTAGAAAATGCCATATATATGTTTGCTCTCCAACAACAAACATTTAAACAACATTTAACCAGAGGTTTCATTCACTTTTACACAAAATTATATGTTATTGGGGCCTCGGGTGGCTCAGAGGACTAAGGTGCTGTCACTATGAACTGAGGATGGCGAGTTCGAATCCCGATCATGCTGCTTGAACCAGGTCTCTGGTTCAATTCCCAGACATGACTGAAGTGCCTTTGAGTAAGGCACCTAACCCCCAACTGCTCCCCACCACCTTGGGCACATGTTTTGACATCCTAGTGTGTTCACTAGTGTGTGTTTTTCACTGCACGGATGGGTTAAATGTGGAGGTCAAATTCTATTGTGTTCAAATCCCATTGGCACATTGAGTGGGTAAGATGACACTCTCTCCTCAGCACTATGCAAGTAATGACTAAGCAATGTCTGCTGGCTCAGTATATCACTTACTGTATAAGTGCTGAAACATATGATCATGACAAATTTATTTTATTAATCCCAATATATATATTTCATTTGACAAGGTGTGTCCAAAGTTTTTCAGAATGCATGTTATTATTTTAATTTTAAAACTCAATTGTTTTGGGTTTATTGATTGATTAATTGATTGATTGATTGATTGATTGATTGATTGATTGATTGATTGATTGATTACATAAAAACTTAAAAGCCAATTGTTTTTAACCAGTCATTGTGTTTTAATGTTTTATTAAGTAAATAACTAAAAACTAATAATTTACAACAAAATATATCTTAGAATCTTGCATATTAAGGCCTGATGATCTGAATTTGATTGTACTGGTCAGTGTACTGGTGTGTATCTACACTGACGTTGGTTTTACACTACTGAACAACACTGATCTACTGTGTCTCTCTTTGCTCCTCAGGCCTGCGCAGAGCTGAGTGAGCTGATGAAGGACCAGAATGAAAAGAGCTACTGGCAGGAGACGAGCCGATGGGTGGGCTACGAGGAAAACTATGACCTGGAGGCCGGGCGCTGGGGGCCGTCCCACATCTCCTACCTCACCTTCAAGAGTCTGGTTCAGCTTAGAAGAACCATGAACACCGGTGAGGTCATCAGGGAGCGATTAATCCATTCTGCCAGGAGCCTCCACACCTCTATTTCACTTTCATTAGCTTTCCTTAAAATGTTTGTCATCTTGCTACATACTAGAGGTGGCACATAGAGATGTTCCAAGTCCTTGTGTATCAACAATTACAATATTGTGAATTGTGACAGACTACTAAACCTGACAATTAATACATGAGTGCTTTGATTGTAAATTACCCAACTGTTGTAAGATTGGACTTGCATGGGACCACCCCCAATGAAGGGGCGATTGGACCTGCAAGGGACTGCCCTCATGGAGCAGCAATTGGACCTGTATGGGACCAGCCTCCAAAAAGTGACAATTGGTCGCTA
Organism: Crenuchus spilurus; assembly: GCA_036984385.1. Classification (NCBI taxonomy): domain Eukaryota; kingdom Metazoa; phylum Chordata; class Actinopteri; order Characiformes; family Crenuchidae; genus Crenuchus; species Crenuchus spilurus. Next base: position 13,669 of record BRDA01063109.1, on the reverse strand, counting down.
GAGTGGGCAATTTTTTTGTCATTGTTACTGGGCTAACTCCTCCTCCAGCTCAGTAATTGGTCGTTGGGGTGAGCTCCTTTCCCCTTATTGGTTAGAGCCAGTAACCAGCTCATCATACTTAGCTAGTTACTGGCTTTCTAAAAGGCTCTGGTGCTGCAGTTTAGGGCTGAAAAATTTCAGTTCATTCAGCCATTTCAGTTTCATGGTCTGCAGACAGAATTTTGTAGGGGTGCATCTCTGCCCTGACTTGTATCCCCTAAATATCCTTTTCTCAGTCCCTGGCCTCCTTTTAGTCTAGTATAAGGAGGTCAGGGACATTGTTTTCTTAATTGTTTTATGGGAGAATTTGGGGGATTTTTGTTGCCTGAGGTGAAAGCCTGCCAGGAAATGCAGGCTACGTTTGTAATTTCAGGCATGGTGCAGTATGGCAGGTGGCTCATCCTCCTTTTTTGGCATTCAGTGGGCTGTGGAAGCCTCCTGTAGCCAAGACCATTTCAAAGGATGTTTGGGTTCTGTAGAGACTCCCGTTTGGTGGCACTGCACCCTTCAAGCATAAGGATTAGTTTAGACCTACCCCAGGTGGCAGCGTAACTCAGGAAAGTGTAGAACCTCTGCCTTTACCTCCCATGATATAAGTTGTTTTTATTTCAGAGCCTTATTTATCCCATCACTTTCTTCAAGAGCAGCAGTAGCATGTGTGCACCACATCTTTCCATCTCCACTGCACTCATTCATCCCTGGCTGCAGCATTTATTGTTTTGTTTTGTTGTTTTGAGGTTGTCTTTCCTTTATTTTTTTGTTTCCACTCCCATGTTTGCACTTGAATTCTAATCTGAAGCATCAGTATCCAGGGTTGTTTTTTAAGCACAGGGTCATGTTCCAGAGGGCATACAGGGTAGTACGGTAGAATCTGCATTACTGAATCTAGACATGACCCAATGTTTAAAAGGTCTGTTTAAATCAGGGCTGGGCAACCTTGGACCTGGAGATCATTACCTGGAGGTTAGGTTAGCTTGAGGTTGCAGCCTAACTCTGCAGTGTGGAAGATCTCTAAGACTCTAAATGAACAGGTTAGTCTGGTTTTCAAGATCAGGAGGAATGCAAGGAGTGTAGCAGCACCCCTGGCTGCTTAAAATCTGATAATCACCAGAAATTACCCCAGTTCAGAAACCACTGCAGCCCCTTTTTTGCCTTTTTCACACTGATTTCCTGAGGAGCTCTGCTGCTATTGAATTATATACTTTAATCCACTTGGACCTTGTTTTAAAAACTCTTTATTTCTATCATCTTTCTCCTGCTCTTCTCAACCTTCCTTGCATAATGTTCTCAGGGGTGGTGTTGTTGGACAGAGAGGAGCGTTCGCTCTCCAGTATTGCTGAGAAGATTGTGGATGACATGGTCAGTAAGAAGGAGATCAGGCCTGGTGAGCGGGAAGCGGTACTGAAAGCCTTGCTGCAGAATCGCAGGTAATTACTTCCCGTTGTTCACATTCAGACTTTGTAGTTTTGTTGCTGATGGTTTGTTTTTTACATAGAGCATGTTAGTACTATGATAAAATGAGTTTACCAGGGACACTGTAGTCCCATGGTACTACCATCATGGTAGTGTCCAAAAAACATGATCCTACCATGGTAATACCATCAGATACCATAATGCAGCCATGGTAGTATCATGGTATGTGTAAAAAACAATGAATAATATGATAGTATTTTTATTTAATACTGTTTGTTGTTCGGTATCTTTTAATGTACCATGGTAATACCATCAGATAACCTTCATAAAACCATGGAAAACTAGGACCCTAGGAACAAAGCCCTGGGAACATGGAACCATGGGAAACTAGGACCCTGGGAACAGAGACCTGGGCACATAGAACCATAGGAAATTAGGACTCTGGGAACAAAGGACCATGGGAAACTATGACCCTGGGAACAGAGACCTGGGAACATAGGACCATAGGAAACTAGGACTCTGGGAACAAAGGACCATGGGAAACTAAATCTCTGACAACATAGAACCATAGGAAACTAAGACTCTTGGAACAGAGCCCTGGGAACATAGAATCATGGGAAAATAGGACCCTGGGAACAAATGACTATGGGAAACGCAGACCCTGGGAAAAGAGCCCTTGGAACATAGAACCATAGAAAACTAGGACCCTGGGAACATTTGAATGTTTTATACAGTCTTGATTGATTGAGTATGTTTAGGGTTTGGGTGTGAATGATGTGTTCATTTCTTTTTGTTTGAACATCTAAGATAAGAAAAGATAAGATAGTCTTTTATTAGTCACATAGGGGTTGAAATTCAAAGTGTCACATCAGCAAAGGGACAGTGAAGTACTCAGTAACGGAAAAAGGTATTAAAAGAGACTTTACTTAGAGTAAAAATCACTTCTAAACTCAGGCTAGTGAAATGCTAAAGCAGGTGCTAAAACAGCACATTGACCTCTCTGACCTCTCTGTCCTCAGCCAGTCAGAAGAAATGCAGACCCTGACCTCACCACTGGAGATGGAGACTTTCTCTGTTGCAGAGAAGGTAAGAGAAGAAAGAGAAACGAGATATAACAACAGCTCTATTATACATATTTAATCACCTTAATGTTAATTAATGAATACAACTTTTTATTATTAACAGCATGTCTGTCTTTAGTTCAATATAATAAAGTAATAAAGCAAAGAAATTCAAACATAAAGTTTGAATCTCAAGATCTCTGTAGGACGTTCTCCAATCATGATCTTAAATAAAGATTTAATTTGACCACCTATTAGAATGATCCTGTTTGCTAATGTTAATCAGGTTATTTTTTTATGTTAATCAGGTTATTTTTTAACATTTTCATTATTTCATTTACATGTCACTATTTTTTTGCTGTTATTATTTTCTATATACATGAGTTTAGAGGGCTCTTTAGTGCAGTAAAAACTCTATAGTCGCCACCTGGTGGCCACTAACTGCAACTGCAGTAAAACACATGGTAAACAAAAATGGTAGATGAATGAGCAGCAGCTGCCACTGAAAATGTAATGTGGAAATGTAGCTTTTAAAGCTTAAAGTGCATGTTTCAGTTGCATTACAAATGCCAGAAAGGAGAATATAAACATTTTATATAACAGTCCTGGTAAATTTCTCCATAATTAATGAATGAAACATAACTTCACTCTGTTTGGTCGTGAAAACAATTTTGCATTTTTTTCACAATGTCCAAAAGTTTTCTGCAGTATAACATTTACTGAGAGCGTACTGTTGATGTGTTTCACAGAGGGATGCATCTGAAAGTGTGGAGGCCTCCATGGTGCTTGTAGGTGAGTGAAACTGAATTACTTTCATCCTCCACACCACTTTTTTTATAATTTTTGCCAATTTTCTCCCTTTCCCAATGTGGTAGTAGCCAATTAACCCATCCCGTCCACTAGGGGGCTCTCCCCATCACTTTGCACAGTCCCTGACTCTAGGAGAGTGAAGACAAGCACAAGCCTCCTCCGTTGCGTGTGATACAGTCACCACCTCTTTTCTGACTACCACTGATACACCGTCACTGGGGAGCCAACATGCTCAGAGGAAAGCACAGGATTCCCAGCTCTGAATGGACCAATCAGTAGACACCTGAGCCAGCAGACATTGCAATGTGTGAGTGATAGAGAGAGAGAGAGAGGATTCAAACTCACGATCCTCTGGTCATAGTGTCAGAGTCTTAGCCTGCTGAGCCACTCCTCCTATTTAACATTTTTACCTCAATTTTCTCCCAGTGTGTTTAGTAGCCAATCAACCCACCCCTACCTTGACTCTTCCCATCACTTGTAATGTCTCTGACTCTTGGAGGGTGCAGACTAGCACAAGCCACCTCAGATGCTTGTGAAGTCAAGCTCCGCCTCTTTTTTTTAGCTGGTGGGCAGCTAATGCGCTTGGAGGAAAGCACAGGATTTCCAGTTGTAATGGATCGTCTGGTAGACGCCTGAGCCAGCCGACGTTACTTAACAGTGCTGGGAGAGAGTGCCATCTTACCCGCCCGGAGAGAGAACAGCCCCGGCTACTGATGGCAAGCAGCATGATCGGGATTTGAACTCTGATCATAGTGGCAGCGCCTTGGTCTGCTGAGCCACTCAGGGCCGTTGGTCAGTTTCTGAATACAGGACTGCAGGTGTATAGACGTTAGGTGGTGGAGACAGCTCAGCACGGCCCAGTTAGTTTGCCATCCAAACATATCCTGCCAGGAGCAGCTCTGTGGTCAGAAACTGACCACTCGTAAAGTGCAGGGGTGTCTACCGTCAGTCCTGGAGGGCCAAATTCCTGTACAGTTTGGTGATGTTCCCGATCAAACACACCTGATTCAGCTCAGCAGGTAATGAGTGGGACTGGTTGTAGTGGAAGTCACCGAACTGTGCTGGATGTCAGCCCTCCAGGACTGGCGCTTGATACCCCTGGATTAGAGAATGGCAAGAACTGTACACCATCATGGCTACAAGAGTGAACTGTGGATAGTGAGGTTCATCGAGGTGATGTTCACCAGCCAGTGTGTGTGTGTGTGTGTGTGTGTGTGTAACAGGAGCTCTGGATTTCCTGGAGAGGCCAACTGTTGCGTTTGTGCGTCTGAAGGAGTCGGTGGTCTTTGAGTCTGTGCTGGAGGCTCCAGTTTCTGTGCGCTTTGTCTTCGTGCTGGTCGGCCCCAGCAAGAGCGACATGGACTACCATGAGAGTGGCCGTGCCATGGCTGCCCTGCTGGCAGATAAAGTGAGGAGACAGACGTGGTCTGAATGTTGGGAAATGTTCCAACAATGTTAAAGCATTTGATTTAGGATTTGGAAGGTGGTGGAACACACTCTATGTCCAAAAGTTTATAGACACCCCTTCTAATGAACACTTGGCATGTACTTTAAGTACAGATGCACTGTAGAGGTACCACACATAGATTAGGACTAAACATTGGCACCGTGTGTAATGCCAGGTGGGCTAGAGGGGTATAAAGCTCCTAGCAGAAAGCCTCTGACAGTAGAAACAGTCCAATAAAAGCAGAATCAACTCTTTTTAATACCCAATGAATGAGCAGGTGGCTACTGTGTGCCAGGGGTGCCCCATGTTGGTCCTGAAGATCTGGCATGCTGAAGAGATTATCTCCAACTTCTAAGTAATGATGGCTTCCAGGGTCATGTTACTAGACTTGGATCTGCTGGATCTGAATTCTTCACAGTGGAGATTTCAAGGACTCGGACTGGGCATCCCTGGCAAACACTGTGCCCATTCCAAACAAACAGTCTAGTTCACTTCATTCATACTTACAGCCTGAACATGGGCTTTTGCAGACTACTGGGTACTCATTCAGTGTGCTGATGAAAGTTTATCTGTTCAGATGTTTGCAAAAGTCTGAAATACTCATTACACACAGTCGTATTAGACCATTATGACCACCACTAGTTTGGAAAGAACTCAACCCGGGATACCACAGATGTCACATGATGTGGTTTGCTGGGTGTTTAAACCAGTCAGTTGTAGAGGACGTGATGTGACTGAAGTCCAAAAGTGCTTATAATAGAGTACTGTGAAGCATGGTGGAGGCAGCATCTCAAAACCCGCTAACTTTGTGGGATGCTCTAGAGCTGCCATAGTGAAGGTACACTGACAGTGGTGCCCCAGGGCCATTGATGCCAGAGGGGAACGATGACTCTGGTGAGTGGTAGAGTAATCGATGAACCACAGTGGACCAGCTAACCTCTATAGTGAACATACGTCTGGTCCAGCAAACAGATGCATGGTTAAGGTGGTCATAATATTCTAATATGACTAAAAATATCAATGAAAGAAAACGTCATTAATATGAAAAGCACAGAAAGTGTTTAGAGGTCATTAAAAGACTTTATTCATTAATAATAATGAGTTATGGTGTATTTATAAGGTTCTAGATTATAAATACAGTGTACTGCTGCAATCTTTACTCTTATTGATATCTAAACACATATACACGCTCTCAGGTCTTCAACCAGGCAGCCTTCCAGGCTCAGAACGACCAGGAGCTGAATGACGCCATGACCGACTTCATGGACTGCAGCATTGTGATCCCGCCCACCGAGATCCAGAATGAGGCCATGCTTGCGCCAATCATCGGCTTCCAAAAGAAGCTCCTGCAAGAGAGGCTCCGCCCCTCCGACCCTCAGCTCCGCCTTGATGTCAAGCCACGCAAACGTGAGCACACAGGCTCATACAAATGACCTACACTGTATAGAGATGCTAACATTGTACTGTTATTTTACAGTACATCTAATGAAATGTATTTTAACTGTACTTTACTGTATATTGAATTACAGTATATAACAATAAAATAACAGTGTTTATTGTAATTTTACAGTACAGCCAGCATGTTACTGTTATTTTACAGTTCCTCTAATGTAATTAAACAGTTCTCTGGATTACAGAATGACAGTAACATAACTGTTTTTACAGCAGTTTTACAGTACAGTGGGGAAAGAAAGTATTTGGTCAGTCACTGATTGTGCAAGTTCTCCTACTTAGAAAGATGAGAGAGGTCTGTAATTTTCATCATAGGTACACTTCAACTATGAGAGACAAATGAGAAAAAAAATCCAGGAAATCACATTGTAGGATTTTTAAAGAATTAATTTGTAAATTATGGTGAAAAATAAGTATTTGGTCAATAAACAACCAGCGAGAATTCTGGCTTTTACAGACCTGTTAGTTCTTCTTTAAGAAGCCCTCCTATTCTGCACTAATTACTTGTATTAATTGCACCTGTTTGATGTCTATAAAAGGCAACTGTCCACACTCTCAATCAATCACACTCCAAAGAGCTTTCTAAGGACAACAGGGACAATATTTTAGACCTGCACAAGACTGGGATGGGCTACAGGACAATAGGCAAACAGCTTGGTGAGAAGGCAACAACTGTTGGCACAATTATTAGAAACTGGAAGAAACACAAGATGACTGCCTGGGGCTCCATGCAAGGTCTCACTTCATGGGGTAAGGATGATTCTGAGAAAGGTCAGGAGTCAGCCCGAACTATACAGGAGGACTTGATCAATGACCTGAAGAGAGCTGGGACCACAGTCTCAAAGAGAACCATTAGTAACACACTATGCCATCATGGTTCAAAATCATGCAGGGCATTCAAGGTCCCCCTGCTCATGCCAGCACATGTCCAGGCCCATTTCAAGTTTGCCAATGACCAGAGGAGGCATGGGAGAAGGTCATGTGGTCAGATGAGACCAAAATAGAGCTTTTTGGTACTCAAGTCCACACGCCATATTTGGAGCAAAAAGAATGCTGAGTTGCATCCCAAGAATACCATACCTACTGTTAAGTATGGGGGTGGAAACATCATGCTTTGGTGCTGTTTTTCTGCAAAGAGTGGCTCCGTAAAGGTCCTGGAGTGGCCTAGACAATTTGTGGATGGAGCTGAAAGTTCGTGTTGCCCAGCGACAGCCCCAAAACATCAATGCTGTAGAAGAGATTTGCATGGAGGAATGAGCCAAAATACCAGCTACAGTGTGTGCAAACCTGGTGAAGACTTACAGGAAGCGTTTAACCTCTGTCATTGCCATGTTACAAAGTACTGAGTTGAACTTTTGTTATTGACCAAATACTATTTTCCACCATAATTTACAAATAAATTCTTTAAAAATCCTACAATGTGATTTCCTGGATTTTTTTTCTCATGTGTCTCTCATAGTTGAAGTGCACCTATGATGAAAATTACAGACCTCTCTCATCTTTCTAAGTATTAGAACTTGCACAATCAGTGGCTGACCAAATACTTTTTTTCCCAACTGTATATGCCAACATACTGTATTATTTACTGTTTACTGTAAAGCTAACATAGCATCATACTGCATAACTGTATAAGCCAAAAATATTTTGTGGTTTCTGACACTGTATTTTTATTTAAACTGACTAAAGTATGTCAAAGAGTCCTTACAGGCCAACTTTGTTATACCCCCAGGCTGTTATTCCACCCATACAACATCAGGCTCCTCTGTTTGAATGAGAGGAGATCTACATTGTAAATAAAACAAAAAGCCCAACTTACCATTTTAAGTAATCTTACGGCACTATTTTTCTGAGTTAATTCAACTTGTTTAAATGGGTTTTTCATTGTATTACTGTAATAACAATACCACAGTAATCTGGGATCCTGCTCTGTAGCCTCCATTGCCAAGCCGCCCCCACCGGAGGATCCATTAGTGCGTACTGGTGTACCATTTGGAGGCATGGTAAGAGATTTTAAGAGACGTTACCAGCACTACGTCAGCGACATCACCGACGCCATGAACGCACAGGTCCTCGCTGCCATCATCTTCATCTACTTTGCTGCCCTATCTCCTGCTATCACCTTCGGAGGTCTGTTAGGTGAGTAAGGATGGTAAGATTCACTGATTCGCATCAGTGCACCAGCACAAAAGCTTACAATGTGGTTTTCCTGATTAAAAAAGTGTGCATCAACTCATTAGCCGAGGTTAAAATGGGCTTGCTCATGCACCCTCTAGGTCAGGGGTGGCCAACTCCAGCCGCATTCCTGCCCAGTTTGGTGATCTCCCTGATCAAACACACCTGATTCAACTCAGCAGGCAATTAGCAGGTTTAATTGTAGTGTCAGAGCACAAAGATCACCAAACTGTGCTGGACACCGGCTCTCCAGGACTGGAGTTGCCCACCTCTGCTCTAGGTCAATAGTCACTATCCCTGTTCCTATAGACGTTAGCTTCAGTCAATCAACCTAGTCAGGACTGCATTTCCTAAAGCATAGCTGCTAACTACAGAAGCATAGTTGCTAAATGCTAACTATGTTAGCGACTTACATAGTTGGAACAATGCAGTTGGATGGGAGTGCTTCTCAAAAGCACAGTTGGGACTACTGAAGTAACTACGATGGTAACTTACATCCTTCCAACGTTAAGGTTTCCCAAAACCAACAAATGTTTGCAAACTCTGTCGTTAAGTTTTATAGTTCAAACTACAGATCTCAACCTGTGGTTAGAAGCTGAGTTCCAGGAGACTTTGGGGCTGGTGGTTAAAGATCCTGTCTTGTTTCATTTCGACCATTTTGGGCACATGTTCTCACAGCCTAGTGTGTTCACTAGTGTGTGTGTGTTTCCTGTATGGATGGGTTAAATGCGGAGGTCAAATGTCAAATGATTAAGAAATATAAGTAAAAGAAAAAAGTGATGCAACACATTCGTAAACATGCCTCCATCCCAGCCTGCAGGCAGCAATTTCTAAGTTTATATTTAACCAATCGTTAAGTATGTCTATTTAATTTTTGTGTTAAATAACAGTTCAAGTAAATGAACAAATGATACTTTTATCGCACTTTTAGAAAGTGTTCCAGCTTTTGGGGAAATTGGGTTTGTGTATTCAAATGTAATGCAAACATAATATCAAGTATTTGTACATACAGTACCAGTCAAAAGTTTGGATACACCTTCTCATTCAATGTTTTTATTTATTTTCTACATTGTAAATAAACACTGAAGTCATCCAGACTCTGAGTGAACACATAATGAATCATGTAGTAAACTTAAAAGTGTTAAACAAACCAAAACATGTTTTAGATTTTACTTCAAAGACGATACACAACTGATGTCTCAAACACATTAAGAGGCAAGAAATGCAAGTCATGAACTCTGGACAAGACACAGCTGTTAACTGAAAGCCATTCCAGGTGACTACCTCATAAAGCTGACTGAGAAAATGCCAAGAAAGCTGCAAGAGGTGCTACTGTGAAGAATGTCAAATATAAAACATTTTCTGGTTTGTTAACTTGTTTGTTTACTAAATAATTACAGATGTGTTTATTCATAGTTTGGATGAATGGCCAGAAGGTGTCCAAACTTTTGACTGGTACTGTATTTTACAGTCCTATTAGAAACCCTCATCTGTATCATTTCTTGCCCAGTAAGACATGTTTCTGTTTCGTTCTCTGCAGCTGATAAAGTGGACAACATGATAGGAGTGTCCGAGCTGATGCTCTCCACAGCAGTGCAAGGGGTCGTCTTCTGTCTGGTGGCTGCCCAGCCGGTCCTCGTCATTGGCTTCTCCGGACCCTTGCTGGTGTTCGAGGAGGCTTTCTTTGCGGTAAGACAAACTCTCATTACAGCATGTGAAGTCATATTCACCTTCACACCAACCTGCCACTTCATTAACACCACCGCACACAAGGTGGACTAATAAGGAACTTGTGTCTAAATAGAGTAGACACAGCCCTGCTGTGTGATGCACTCTAACACACCACCACCACATCAGTGTCACTCAGAATGATCCACTCAAATAATGCCTGCTCTGTGGTGTTCCTGTGGGGCTCCTGACCATTGAAGAACGTTGTAGAACTACAGAGTGCACCTATATGCTCACTGAAGCTGATTAAATGGACACTGAGGTGGTTTTATTGAAGTGGCTCTTTGTTTTGCTGATTGATTTAAAAACTATCTGTTATTGAAAACGCATCATGTGTGTCCGTCATCTGTGCTTCCGTCCCACCTCCCAGTTCTGTAAGTCTCAGGGCATCGAGTACATCGTAGGACGAGTGTGGGTGGGCGTGTGGCTGATCGTCATCGTGGTGCTCATAGTGGCATTGGAGGGCAGCTTCCTGGTGCGCTTCATCTCTCGCTTCACCCAGGAAATCTTCTCCATCCTCATCTCCCTCATCTTCATCTACGAGACCTTCTCCAAACTGGGCCGGGTACAGCACGCATGGCCTCCATGCCATAATAATCATTTCATTATTCACCACTGTAGACATTTCACCATTCTCGTCAACTGATTGTTGAAATGATTTACTGTCACTTTTAAAAAATCAAAGCACGATTGCTCACATTTGATTGGCTCTCACCAGCTGGAAAATGTATCATTTACATAAGAAGTACATTAACGAAGATGCATCACTCAATACGAAAAATTATCTGTGTCTAGTACACAGTACCAGATAACTGGGTGTTAATAAATATTTAATAAACAGTTAATAAAGAGATTTTTTTAAGTTAATGTGGCCAGTGAACATGGCAATCTGAGAACTCTACCAGGTCCTGAGTTCTGTTTTCAGGGTCTAAGTTTCCAAGGTTCTAAGTTTCTAGGGCTCCATGTTCACAGGAATCTATGTTTCAGGGTCCTATGTTCACTGGGATCTGTTTTCAGGGACATATAATTTCAGCATCTATGTTCCCATCGTCTTACATTAACAGGGTTCTATGTTTTTAGTGTCATATGTTCCCAAGCGTTCATTGTTCCCAAGGTCCTACATTTCCAGAGTTCTGTTTTCAGGGTCTAGGTTTCCAAGGTTCTAAGTTTCTAGGACTCCATGTTCACAGGGATCTTTGTTTCAGGGTCCGAAGTTCCCTGGGTTCTATGTTTTAAAAGACAAATATTTTCAGGGTATATGTTCCCAGGGTCCTACATTCACAAGGTTCTAAGTTCACAGAATTCTAAGTTTCTAGTGTCCTATGTTCCCAAGTGTTTATTATTCCCAGGGTCCGATATTTTCAGACTTTTCAGACTTTTTTCAGGGTCTAAGTTTCCAGGGTTCCAAGTTTCTAGGACTTTATGTTCACAGGGTCCTACAATAACAAATCTCTAAGTTCCAAGTGTTCTATCTTCCCAGGGTCCTTCATTCCCAGGGTGCCATGTTTTCAGGTACAAATGTTTTCATCATCTATGTTCCCAGGGTCCTACATTAACAGGGTTCTATGTTTTAGGGTTATATGTTCCCAAGCATTCACAGTTCCCAAGGTCCTAATTTTCCAGAGTGTTTTCAGGGTCTAAATTTCACAAGTTCTAAATTTCTAGGGCTCTATGCTTTAGGGTCCTAAGTTCCAAGTGTTCCCAGGTCCTACATTCAGAGTTCTAAGTTTCTAGAGTTCTGCTTTCAGGGTCTAGGTTTCCAAGGTTCTGAGTTTCTCTGGCTCTATGTTCCCATGGGATCTGTTTTTCAGGGTTCTAAGTTAACTTGGTTCTATGTTCCCAGTAAGTTCTGATTTAAGTTCTAAGATTTGTTTCTTTTATCACAGATTTTCAAAGCCCATCCTCTCAATCTCAACTATGAGCAGTTGAACGACACAGTCGAAGACCCGTGGCACCCCGTGATTATTCAAAACTCCATTCTAGATAACTCCACAGGCAACGTGACCACACTGACTGTGGTCCATCACCGTGCTTACCCTAACACCGCCCTGCTGTCTATGTGCCTGATGTTCGGCTGCTTCGCCATCGCGTACTTCCTACGTATCTTCAAGAATAGCTACTTTCTGCCAGGCAAGGTTAGCACATACCATAATAGTTGTATTACATTAGTATTAGTGCCATGGTACTAGCATCACAGTAGCATAAAAAACAATGTTGTACTATCAAGATTTTACCCTTAGACTGTATATAAGAACAGGACAGTGTGCTTCCATTTACTCCCCTCATCCGAAATTGACGCCGCCATATTGTTTGCGCATTAATTGCAAACTGCAACCAGAGCATGTGCAGTAGAGGCAGAAGGTGAGGCAGCAATACCACTCGAACTCCGCCCCCCTCTGTTGAGATGATGCCCATTTCGAGTGCCTGTTAGTTACGTACTGCTAAACAAGACATCACTTCTCTCAGCATCCATGACCCTCAGAATGAGCTGTCAATCACCTCAACGACACACCACTTTAAATATCCCCAAACACATTTATTATCAGTAAACATCCTGGGGGGTACATTATTAGGTACAGCTTGTGAAATTAACACAACTGACAAAAAAATATCAAAGTTTGTTGTAGCTCCCATTCAATAAAATGGTTGTGGGTTTAAAATTGTACTGCAGCCAACCACTAGAGGGTGTCAGAGATGTTTTGGCCTCACTTTTCTTCTGCTGTTGTGTCCAGTTTTCATATATAGTCATGATGATACCATACCATGATAACCTGTCATTCAGGTTTTATTAAATTGGAGTTTAATTTTTTGTACTGATTAATTTGCCTCTCAGCTCCGTCGTTTGATGGGTGACTTTGGGGTTCCCATTGCTATTTTCCTGATGGTGGCGGTAGACATCAACCTTGAGGACACCTACACTCAGGTGAGTGTGTGTCAAGTGATATAAATGATACATTTTCTGTACTACAACACCTGAAATATCTATAATACTTTATGTATAACAATGCACTGTAGCATAAGTTATTTCAATCAATGTGATGACAATCAGGTGTGACTGGGCACCCTGTTTTATTTAAAGAACAGGGATCTATCAAAGTCTGCTATTCACAACACGTTTGTGGAAGTGTATCCCGGCACAAACAAACGAGATTTGTGAGGAGCTCAGAAAAAGAGTTGTTGATGCTCATCAGACTGGAAAAAATTACAAAACCATCTCTAAAGAGTTTGGACTCCACCAATCCACAGTCAGACAGATTGTGTACAAATGGAGGAAATTCAAGATCATTGTTACCTCCTCAGGAGTGTCGACCAACAAAGATCACTCCAAGAGCAAGGCGTGTAATAGACAGCGAGGTCACAAAGGACCCCAGGGTAATTTCTAAACAACTGAAGGCCTCTCTCACTTTGGCTAATGTTAATGTTCATGAGTCCACCATCAGGAGAACACTGAGCCACAATGGTGTGCATGGCAGGGTTGTAAGGAGAAAGTCACTGCTCTCCATAAAGAACATTACTGCTCGTCTGCAGTTTGTTAAAGATCACGTGG
>BRDA01063108.1:9114-26086 GCA_036984385.1 Crenuchus spilurus | reverse complement strand
TGACGACATGAAATCTTGAAACAACATATTTTTCACTTAAAATGATACATTCTCTCAGTTTAAACTTTTGATCTTTCATCTATGTTCTATTACAATTAAAATATTGACATTTGCTATCTCCACATCATTGCATTCAATTTTTATGCACAATTTGTTTAGTGTCCCAACTTTTTTGGAATCCGGATTGTATGTATATATATATATATCAGTGGCGGATGCTCTAAGACTGCAAGGGAAGCTCAGCTTCCCCTAAAATGTCAAAAAATAAGTGATCAATAATATACTGTTGTGTGTACATGTCATTGAGTAAATATGCACTACAACGCGCTCAACTTTTGTTCAGAATCTGCTTCTTATCACTGGTAACGACGCGGCTTTCCTCTCACTCATTCCCGCAGCTTCACAGCGGTTTAAACAGGGTGGACGCTTAGGGTCCGCAGACTTCAATGTTAAAGCAAAGCGTGCTGCGAAACGAGACGTGTCATTGGATAATCACCGAGCTTTGTCCCGCCCATCGGACGCTCAGCGTCTCTGGGGGTCTATGGAGCAGTGGGCTGGCCTCGGCTGGCCCGGACACTCAGCTTCTGCATGATGATTGGATGATGTGTCTGAGGCGGAATCCCTTTTTGATTGACAGCTAAATGAGCGAATCAGTGATCTTTTTGTGTAAACTTCCGTGGGAGTTTTTTTATTTCAATAGTGTTTATTGAGGTAGTTTATAGACTATCTCCTATTCTAGTGATTAATAGTGTTTATTGAGGTTGTTTATGGTAAATCTCTTTTAATATTCAAACAAAACCTGTTATTAACGAAAATGTACACAACCCTACTCAGAACCACATAATCAGGTCTATTAGACATCATGCTAATGTGTGCTTCCATTACCTGCTAGCGACATTAGCCTGTTAGCTCCAGTGTAAAAACTAATCAAATCGTCTTATGGGTGACTAAAAACAATATAATTTTAATATCATTACATGATATAATTCATTTTACTTGAATTAATTGTAAATGGTGCTGTTAAGAGGTAGCAATAATGACCTAAACTTGTGTATGTTAGAGAGGACCCCTGGCGTGTGGCTAAGATGGTAAAAAGCTACATGCAGCAACATAATCTTCCTCAAAGAGAAGTGGTGGAGTCCACGGGCCTGAACCAGTCTCATCTCTCCCAACACCTGAACAAAGGTACACCCATGAAGAACCAGAAACGAGCAGCTCTCTACAGCTGGTATGTCAAAAAACAGGACGAGATCAGTGCACGTGAGTAACACCACCAGTCTCACTATGTCCAGACCTGAAGCTTAATACCCATTTTTGGTACATCTAGATTGTATCCTGATTGATTTTTGACAGCCAATAACCATATGAAATCTGATTTTTGCAAATCTGATCCAAGTCACATTTGGAGGTGTTTTGAAATCTGACTAGTCAGATTTGTACATATCTATAAGGAAGCTCTGACCTTTCACGTCACTCACAACGCCAAAAAGAACATCAAACCCAGAGTGATGGAAGTGCACTGTGTCACTACCAATCTGAACAGGAAACCCGATTTGGACTACTCATGCCTATTCGCCCCTTTCACAAATCCCAGAATGCACCGCGCAACCGGCAACATCCCGTTCACAATTTTCTCTTGTTTGTCTGTGCCAGCTACGCTACATACACTGTTTACAACTTTATTTGGTAAGTAAATACGTGACATCTACTAGCTTTTGTAACTATATGCAGATAATATGTCTTTGGAAATTAAACATCATATCTTGTTGTGTCAACTTGTATTTTCAATATATGCAGTGGGTATTTAGTGTAAACACGTTGTTGCAAGCTATCGTGTTGCATGCTATCAATACTAAGCTACACTATCACGCACAATAATTTGTGGTACACATTTTTTATGAAAATAGCCAAAAATGAATTCAACTGGTGGATAGCCCTACAAATGTCACATTATGAAATAGTACATAAGCCACGACTAGGCTAGGGCCCTGCATGGCCTAATCAAGCCAGCCAGTGTATGTTTATATCATTAGAGGCCTATTTATTTATCAGTGCAGTACATATTTCGGTATATAATTAGGGTAGAATAAAATAATGTTTGCTGTAACCTACCTCCAACAAAATGATCATAACACACTCCGTCATAGTAACTTGCTGACCAGTTTTCACGCCTGATGGAATCTTTCCAAGTTTTCCTTAATGTCGTATCTTTAGGAAACCTATAGTACGATCTTTTCTGTTGCTGTTGTTTGTCTAGCCCTTGCCGATTACTGCATTGTGGTACACAACATCTAGAACCCTGATTTATAGGCTTGTTTCTACGTATTTTACACTCTCCTGCTGACACATTCACTGCTGCTATTATGTAAACAACTACATCGGATGTTGCCGGTTGCGCATGGAATTGTGGGATTCTGAATAGGGCGAATAGACATTTCATTCAAGATTTACTACGCGCATTGAATCAGATACGTTTTTGGTGAAAGATGAAAACTTTTGCACTTTACCGTTTTATTAAAGTTATGTTTAATTGTTTGTTAAAAAGAAATCATTTGCGTTTTTCGCACTTTGCAGGATTACTTACTAAAGGGCTAATTTGCGTAGATGGTGGAAAGCAGATGTGCGTTAGCAACAGGAGGGTTGCCAGGTCCCCAAAAATCTCCATCCAGAATGTCTGACATAAAGCGTCCTATATAACCTGACACAGTCTAAAATCTAGAGCGTCTAATCACACACTGTAAAACATTATATCAGCTTCAAGTTAAAAACTTAAGTTCAAAAGCTGCCTTAAAGTTTTAAGTTAAATGAAATCAAACTCAACTTAAAGTCTTGAGTTGAAGTAAATAGAAAGAATGATTTCATTTAACTTAAAATTTTAAGGCAGCTTTTGAACTTAAGTTTTTAAGTTGAAGCTGATATAATGTTTTACAGTGCATGTATTATTGTTAGCATTATTATAGTTTATTAGTAGTAGTATTAAATATAATGTAAGAAGGAAAGAAGATCATACATCCATAATTGCTTTTCTTTGCATTTAAAACATCCCATGCTCTCTACTCTAAATCTATATGTTCAGATCCCATTCCAATAAGTCATCTAATACTCATCTACCCAAATACTCTTCACCCTCAGTTGTTCACTACCTTTTAACTCCTTATGGACACCACAGTCATAGCCATAAAAAAACACTTATAGTAACAGACATTTTGAGTGTATAACTGTGGTATAATTTAATACTAAAAAAAATTTATTGACTGTTGGTGCCAAGTCAGCCATCTCTGCCTTCTCTAACTGCACTTTAGTTGTGGATGACACCCCTGTCAGTCCATCCTCTACTGCACATAACCTTTGTGTAGTATTTGACTTATGTCTCACCTTTGTCTCGCATACTTACGCACTCTTACTAGGTCTGCATTTTTACATCTGCACAGTATAGCTAGACTCCGCCCTCTGCTTACCTCCAAAGATACTTCTAGGTTAGATTACTGTAACCCTCTGTTCTATGGCTTTGCTTTGCAAGATTCTTCTTCCTCTCCAGTACATTCAAAACTCTACAGTCAGAGTCTTAGAACCCACTAAGTAATCTTCCCACATCACTCCTGTCCTCCATCAGCTACTCTGCCTACCAGTTACAGAGCATATCTATTATAAAATCCTACTGTTCATATTTACAGCATTGCATGGTCTCCCACTTATCTCTCTTCTCTCATACATCCTTTTACCACGTCATGCAAGCTGAGGTCATCTAATTCTGGTCTCCTGGTCGTTCTTGGGTTCAGGCTTTCCTCTATGGGTGGCAGCTATTTTAGTGTTGCTGCCCCCACCCCCTCTAACTCCTTCTATTCGCTCTTCCCCACTCTTTCCACCTTTAAAGCCCAACTAAAAACCTCTTTTCTTAAAGTACATTCACTCTCTGATTGTTTTTAAAACCAAGATTTGTCAAAGTGGTTTTGGGTATGTGAAAGACACTACATAAGTGTAATTTATTACTATTACTGTACTACAAAATGACTTAATAATAATAATAATAATAATAACAACAACAACAACAACAACAATAATAATAATAATAATAATAATAATAATAATAATAATAATAATAATAATAATTATTATTATTATTACTATTATATTGGTCCTGTACTGGATGATACTTTATAGAACATTAGGAAACTGCAGGACACTGCTGTTTTATAAGCTGTGCGACAGAATTTGAAGCTGTGTCAATACAAATGTATTACTGTGTAAAATGTAATTATCTGATCAGACTAAGCAGACTAACTGACCTCCTCTGATGGGCAGAATTTACAAATGCAAGTCGGGGGGTTTTATCAGGAGAGGAGGTGGGTGAGGAGGTCAGAAAAGGACGGAGGAACCGATTTAAATGGGGTCCGGCGTCCCAGCAGATTCTGTTCCAGGCCTACGAACGACAGAAAAACCCCAGCAAAGAGGAGAGAGAGGGACTGGTGGAGGAGTGTAACCGGTGAGCAACGCATACAAACACACACACACACACACACACACAAAGATGTGCACTATTTTTCAGACGTTTGGATTTTAATATAGTTCATAATTTAAAGTGGTGTGATTGATTAGGACAGTAACAGGACACAGTGAAACATGGTGTGATTGGTCAGAGCAATCACAGGACAGTTAGTACTGCTGTGACTGTCAGGGGTCATTTGCATATCTTCTGTGGTATCAGTACTGCACACTCTAATAACTGCAGTACTAATACAGATAAATGTAATATAAGACATGCAAAACACAATAATAATAATAATAATAATAATAATAATAATAAGTATTATTATTATTATTATTATTATTATTATTATATCTTATTATGATTATTATTATGATTATTAATATTATATTATTTTTATATATATATATATATATATATATATATATATAATTTATTATTATTATTATTATTATTATTATTATTATTAGTTTTCAGAGATAATTACAGTATATTATTTATCATTTAATAACTTTTTGTTGTTTCCACCATGTCTCTATAAATATTGACTGAAATATGAAATTAGACTGCATTTTAATATTTTGGTCACATTACACAAAATAATCAAAATTATGACAAATGATTTCAAATTCAGTGTGTGTGTGTGTTTCAGAGCAGAGTGTCTGCAGAGAGGTGTGTCTCCCTCTCAGCTGGCCGGTTTGGGCTCTAATCTGGTCACTGAGGTCCGAGTCTATAACTGGTTCGCTAATCGCCGTAAAGAAGAAGCTTTCCGCCACAAACTGGCACTGGACACACCGTACAGCAGCCAATCAGCATCAAGCAACACACACACACTCCCACCCAGCCCAACCCATGGTGAGAATAATATTAATACATTTGACTTGAGTGTTTAAGAACACTAGGCAGACATGTATCCTCAGGTAAGCAATATTAGATGTGAGTTTCTTAAAACATTACAGTAATAAAATATAAATTAAATTATTCATTTTAGTTTTATAGTAGTTTTGTACCATAATCACAAGTATTTATATATGTAACATAGTTTTTCTCTAAATAAAGCTTCTTAATCACTGATAATGTCATGTTAATAAAGAAAATGTGCTGATTTATATTTAAAAATGTCTTTATGTTCTGACTCACAGGTTTGAAGTTTCCCCAGTCTGTAGTGTGTGAGAGTTTGGGGTCAGTGCGGAGTGGCAGTGCTGACAGAACTGTTCACTTGGGGGCTAGTCCAGTCCACCTGGAGCCCAGTCACACTTTACTGGACACACAGCACCCGAAAACAGTGAGCTTCACTCTAACGCCACACACTTCTTAACACACATCTACAAACATTCACAGTGGATACTGAATCATTTATATTGAGTGATGAATAATTCATAGGCAATGATAAAGTATTAATAATAATTCATAATTAAACATCACAATTTAAGGGTTTAAACAAACAGCATCAACTCCTGTAAACAGTGTGATGAATACTCAAACAATTCTCTGTCTCTCAGGTATCTTTAGGTGGCTCTCTCCCACCTGTTAGTACCCTCACCTCTCTGCACGGGTTGTCTGGTTCTGGTTCTCCACAGGGTCTCATCATGACCTCTTTACCCAGTGTCATGAGCCTGGGAGACTCATCTCTACTGATAGGTAACACACACACACACACACACACACACAATAATTAAATCATTTTGCTTTATCATTGTAAGAAGTGTACTTTTAACTTTATTAATAAAGTACTAATAAAGCTAACAAATAATTGAAGCGTATACCCCACCAATTAGCTAACAGCATTCCTAAATCATCACATACAAGATACATGATACTGTGTGATACACTGTTATCTATAAACAGACTAAAGGTCAGCGTCTCTAATAGTATTGATTATGTGTGTCTGATACTGTGTGATACACTGTTATCTATAAACAGACTAAAGATCAGTCGTCTCTAATAGTATTGATTATGTGTGTCTGATACTGTGTGATATGCTGTTAGCATTTGAATTGTTAAAACATTAAAAAACAGTTTGAATACCTCAGTGTTCATTTATAGGTTTTTAATGTTTGATGCATTTTTTGGACTACAGGCCTGACATCCACTCAGCCGCAGACTGTTCCTGTAATTAACAACCTAGGAGGCGGGTTTACCACGCTTCAGCCAATTTCCTTCCAGCAGCAACTTCATGCCTCCCCGCAGCACTCAATCGCACAGCCGCTGCAGGGCCACATTGGGCCTAGCCCGTTCATGGCCACTATGACCCAACTGCCCTGCCACAGTGAGTGGACTTTCTGAGCTGTCCATTAGACTGTGCTTTATTTATTTATAAGGACACTCAGCATTTTACCTGTAGAAGATATGATGGGATAGGTGGGGTTAATTTGGGGGTGGAGTTTAAAGTGGGTGGGGCCTGTGCCATTACTGAAATTATGGAGGCTAATTGCCTATATTAGGACTAAGCTGTTTTCATCTTGTTTATGAGGAAAAGAATAGAGTTTTAGTAGATCTCCTTTATCTCACCCTGTCGTAGAGTAAAGTCTTCCAAACCTGACTTGTTTTTATCTTCAGAACATCACTGAATTATGACATTATTAAAGTTTCCAAATATGAATATTGCTGCATATTAATGCTGTAATGTATTGGATTTATATCACACTGCTATCCTAACCAAAATACAAGGCAAACTTTTACCAACAAATAAAGACGAGTTATTATAACTTCAGTTATTATAACATATTGTTGTTGATTTTAATATCATTTTTATATATAAATAAAATAATTTTAATAAAATCTATTCAGCTGACATTTTTTGTGGCCTCGACATATTATCTTGTGGCCTCAATATAATAACTTGTGGCCAAATCACAGGCATTACTCCAGAATAAACAAAATACTGTGATACTGACTCCAGTTTGTGTCCCTCAGTGTACAGTAAGGATCTGAGCTCATATCCTTCCTCCAGTCTCCTGTCCCAGGCTATGGTCATTGCAGATAGCAACAGCATAGGAACCCTCGCTAACCTCACTACAGTCCGTCAGGTGGGCTTTTATACTCATCGGTTATTAAGTCTGTACATTAAAAATAAAATACTGCATGAGTGGAGTCCCGAGAATCATTTACATTAATTGTATTGTAAGAATAGAAACATCCGTAACATATCATTTCTAACCAAAAACTGAAATATGCAGTCTTATCAGAACATTATGACCACCCCTGGTTTGAAATGAACTTGGACTGGGATGTCACAGATGTCATGTGACAGGTTTCACTGCATGTAATAATAAGTGAGCACACCAGTCAGTTGTAGCAGAGTGTAAAACCATCGTCATGGGTAAAGGATGTCATGTGACTGATGTCCAAAAGGACATAATAATAGGGTACCTGTGAAGCATGGCGGTGGTAGCATCTCAGAAACCACTAACTTTGTGGTATGTTGTAGAGCTGCTGTAGTGAAGGTGTTGTGAGATTGGACTTCTCATGTATTGATTGTCTCCCAACAACATAAACGTGATGTCCCACAAGTTACTGATGCCAAAATAGAAATAATGACTCTGACGAGTGGTACAGAGCAATGAACACACCACAGTGGACCAGTTACTCTCTATAATGAACACAGGAGCAATGAGAAAAGTGTCAGGAATCACTATGTCATGGCATCTGGGTGGTCATAATATTCTAATATGAGTATTTTTGTTGAAAAAGTATAGTTTTCTGTCAGCACTCACAATCCAATGCAGACGTTTACAGTTGTTACTGGGAGTCAGAGAGCAGCCAGCAGAGGGTGCTGTAAGGTCGAGAATTGCCCACATAATATGTGAACTTGTAGACCCTACAGCACCTAGGACTGTTTCCACCATGCGCGTAATTTGCGGGGGGGATAGGGGGGTTATGACCCCCTCAATAATCTGATCCAATCACTATAACCCCCCCCCCCAATAAAGTCACAATTTCAATTTACAAAAATATCTTTCTTGAATAATTTGTTAATTTTCTTTATTCATTATCAATTTTGAGTAAAATACTAGCATGTTTAATCATTTGGTAATGTAACCCCCCCGTTCCCCACAAAATCTTGGTATCACCCAACCCGTTGGCTCTAAGCAGCAGCGCCAGAGTTGCCAGGTTCGCGGTGTTCGCGCCAAATTGGGCTTGTTTGAAAATCCAGTCACGGGTGAAAATTCAAGCGTGGCGGGATGCGGTTTTGTGGGCTACTTTTAAAAATTACATACAGAATACATAAAATACATACAGAACGTGTTTAATAGTAAAGAATTTAATGTTTAATTAAATACATACGGTTTAAGGTAAATACATACACTTGGAAAATTGAGAAATTTAGGTATGTCATAATAGATTCTAAAAGTGTAAAATATTTGTTACTGTTGGAAGAAATGTGAAAAATTTCTTAATTGTTTAATGTGCAGAGTAAATACAAGGAAAGTTAAATAAATACATAAATCATTTAATAAATAAATAGGCAGACAGCTCAAATCCCCAATATTGGACCCAAAGTTATGCCCTTAGTTTCCACACATGCTTTTGTGCCAAAATAGTACAAAACATTGTTTCAAATGATCAGCCACAGTTTCTTACAACTGTGATCTTCAAATAATACATCATCCACTGATATATCCTGATGGTGGTACTGTTGAGTTTTCTGCCACCAGGTGGTGAAACATCTGCAGTTCTATTTAAAAGTCAGCATGATTGTTTCAGGTTCTGATATTCTGCTGAATAACTGTTTTTCCTTATTGTATTAGACTCTCAGTTCAGATCCTGAAGAACACACAGATATACAGATACAGGAGGAGTCGCTACACCTGCAGTCCAGCTCACCTGTGCCAGGTAACTGCCTCTAACTGCTTTCAATGAGTGGCTGCTCTGATTTCTCTAATCACATCTTATTCTATACCTAAAATCATATTTCTCCCAATCTCTCCTAACCACAGATATAGTCAGCAGGTCAGTCACTTGTTGTCAGGGCTTTGTGTTCTCAGGGTTCTATGATTCCAGTTTCCTAAGTTCCCATGGTCCTATGTTCCTAGGGTCTTATGTTTTCAAGGAATATGTTCCCAGGGTTCTGTATTCCCCAGTTTTAACAGACATTAACCTTCCTGTTGTATTTGGGTCAAATATGATACATATCAAGTTAACATTTTTCATATTATGCAGTTTTTTTATGTAAAAAGGTTTCAGAACAGCTCTATGAACACAACAAAACCAACTGTTATTTTATTTTATTTTGAAGAGCTTAAAAATAGTTCTCTCTGTGGTGTTCTGGACCTACTTTGACCCAACAAAGAATATTAAAGAGCCTGGATGGTTAGGATCAGGGTTACTGTTAAGATTAGGTTTAGGACACCAGCTAGAGTCAGAGTTACAGTTAGGTTTGAGTTGGGATTAGAGTTAGGATTAGGGTTAGTGTTAAGATCTTTTTCAGATTCCCGTTATGTGATTTACAGAGCTGGGAAACTACAAAGCGCCTCAGGTGACGTCATGTGTAAATAAAAATAATGCGTGGCCACAACTTAGTAATGCATGGAAATGAGATTGTTAAGCGTTGGCCACACCTTAGTGATATGGGAATATGATAGTTAAGGGGTAGCCACAACTTAGTAAGGCATGGAAACGTGATGTCTTAGTAAGTCATAGTAAATTATTTAATTCCCATGCCTTACTAAGTCGTGGCCACACATTATTTTTATTTACACAGGATAGGGTTGCCACCCTACCCGTAAAATATGGAATCTTTCCGTATTTGTAAATTAAAAGTCACTTGCAAATTCACAGGGTGTTCAAATACTTATTTTCCTCACTGTATATAATTTTGAAAAAAATAATTATTTCAGTTGTTTTTACATTTCTCCATTTATTTAATTTCATTCACTGTTGAATTAACATTATTTTATTACTAGCTTAAGCTAAGCAGCAAAAAAGAAGAAGAAAAAGTCTTTTGATTTGGTAGCTGTAAGAGGTCTTTTAAGTAAACCAAGCCATAAAAGCCCATCACTAGTGCAAGTCGTGACCAATGAAAGCGTTGTCTGCATTGATAAGATACATGTGAAAATGGTGTGGGATTTTAAAAAATAGCATCTACCCGAAGGCAATTTTAGTCCGCTTTATAATGTTTCTGACAGTGTAAGACCTTTTATTATATAGGTGCAATATTCAAGCCACAACCAACCCACAACGGAATTTCCCAACCCCCCCACATACACCTCACCCAACCCAAACCAACCCCCCAACCCGGCCAGGGGTGTCCCTTATTTCAAAATCTGAAAGGTAGCAACCCTAACACAGGGGAACTTATTTAAGATTTGAGCAAATTGTGTCAACATCAGTTTCCTGAAAACATTTTTTCATACATTTTTAGAGGTTCTACAATCCACAATGCCATTTGCATTTGACTTTATGTTGTAGAAATGTTTTTTTCAAGGAACTAAAGTGTACAAATCAGCACAGATTGGTAAACTGTGCTCAAATGTGTAGTTTTCTTTTAAGATTGAGGGTTAAATGGTTTGAATTTATTCGCCTAAATCTCTGTTTAAGGTGACTAACAATGTAATCTGTTGTGATTGCAAACCTCTCATTCTCCTCAGTGTCTTCAGGCAGTTTGGACCTTTACCCCCAAACACAGTCCAGTGATACACACACCTCCCACCTGCTGACCTCCCCACATGCAGACATCGAGCCCTACATTCCTGCACAGATGGTCTCTACCGCACAATAGCAGCACTGGCAGCCACAGTGGAGCGTACCATTATCAACCATCAGAAAGGGGAATCCTGCACAGTGTCTTACTAAAAGGAGTACGAAGCTTTTCAGTTCTGGAAAATATTGACTCATAAATGACATACACTGAACAAAAATATAAGTGCAATACTTTTTTGTTTGCTCCCATTTTTCATGAGCTGAACTCAAAGATCTACAACTTTTTCTGTGTGCACAAAATGCCTTATTCTCTCAAATATTGTTCACAAATTTGTCTAAAGTATTTCTGCACAAACTGTTAGAAACTGTATCAGGGAAGCTCATCTGCATGCTCATTGTCCTCACTGGGGTCTTCACCTGACTGCAGTTTGTTGTCATAACCAACTTCAGTGGGAAAATGCTCAAATTCAATGTCGTAAGGTACGTTGGAGAGGTGTTCTTCACGGAATCCCGGTTTTCACTGCACAGGGCAGATGGCAGACTATGGCGTCAGCACGCCAAGTGCATACTCCATCAAAACTTGCGGCATCTGTGACATAGTGCTGTGTGATGAAACTGCACATTTTAGAGTGGACTTTTATTGTGATCAGCCTAAGGCATCTGTGCAATAATCCTACTGTCTAATCTGCATCTTGATATGCACACGTGAGGTGCATGGATTATCTCGGCAAAGAGGAAGTGCTCACTAACAGATTTAGACACATTTGAGAGAAAAAGGGCCTTTTGTGTACATAGAAAAACTCTTAGATCTTTGAGTTAAGCTCATGAAAAATGGGAGCAAAAAAAGTGTTGCGTTTACATTTTTGTTCAGTGTATTTACAGAAAAATGACTTCATTAATGAACACCTTGCTGCCTACATGCTCATAAGAAAGCGCCGTTTGATCAGAGATGATTACTAATATTTATAATACATGAATGTACAAATGCAACAGTTTATAGCAAGAAACCACTTAATCTAAACGAGGATCCAAATGCAGCAAAGTGCCCACAATGAAAACCAGTCTTTACTTTTTTTTTTTTTTTTTAAATAAAAGTTTCATTTTCTGTGTAAAATCTGTTTTTTCAGAATGGTTGTGATGTCACAATGCTGTGCCAGTGTTTTTTTTTTTTTTAATGAGGCATAACAAGGGAACCAATCAGAACAGAGATCTTTGTTCAGAGAGTAAAATGCTTACTATATTTACTCGAAGTGGCTATTCAGATAATAACAACTACTTTACGCTTATGGTGCAGTCAGTCATTTGAAAAAAGTAGACTTTTAATTTGAAATCAGTAAAAATGCTCTTTTACAACAAACTCAACAAAACATCAACCCTGAACTGAAGCTCAGCAAACTAACAAAATCAAAAAACATCAGTCTGTCATTGTCCTCCCTCATCTTCTGTTACCCTTTTCTTTTTCTTCTTCTTTTTCTTTACCTGGTTCTCATCTACAGTCTGCTCATGTGTTCTTTGTTCATCTTGTCCTTTTAATAATGGTTGCTCCTTCCTTTCCTCTGGTGGAGCTTTTTTCTTTTTCTTCTTCTTCTTTGGTTCTTTGATGCCTTCATCATTTCCTCTGCAGCTCATCCTCTCTTTCTCCTTGTTTTTCTCTGTGGATGGTGGGATGATGTCTGATATAGATACAGCAGCTTCCCTCAACCTCATCTCCATCTCACTGTCACTGTCACTGAGAGAGAGAGACAGAAACAAACACTGAAATCACTAAACATATTTACTACAGCTTATGCAGAATTCTATTCAGCAGCCAACACTGGTTAGCTCATTAGCATTAGCTCATCTGGTACAATAGTGATGTTTCTCTCCATCACTGAGGCTGATACGATATGCAGCCAACAATCTGCTAAGATATTAATCTACTAGATCATATTGTACTACCATACAATATGATTCAGCTCTATTATAATGAAGTGATACAATATTATTTGACAATACAATGTTATTCAACATATGATGCTTCAAATCAATATAGTACAGATTTGTAGTGACTGGATGGAACGTGTAGATCTGCCTCCTCCATAACTATCTGTACTCGCAGTTTACAGAGGAGGAATCAGTCTAAATATATTATTGATCACATTTCTAACATGGACCTCTACTAAGAATTATATCAAAATAAAGATGCACAGAGTTTAGAAATGATTACAAACTGCATCAAGTGCACATTTTTATAGAGGAATCATTAACTTTTATGCTGGTACACTGATATCATCACTACCAGTTTCAGTGCTACACTGTTGGCCAGTTTATCTGTTGTTGAGTGACACTCGTCGCCTGGACTATAGATTAGTCTTTCCTGCACTCACATATTGATCGGAATACACATCCATGATATGTAAAATATATATTGTATATCATAGAGAGTCTTGGTCACTCTACCTTGAGCTTGGGGCTGGCGGACGTTTGGGGGGTGGAGGGGGGCTTGGCTCCTTCCACCATTTTCCAGGAAGTGACGTGGAGAAAAGTCGGAAACCTTCAGACACAAGAAACAGAACCACTAGTGTTACTTCTTGAAGACTGAGAATGAAAAGAGCATCTCACCATCTATCGTTCAATATATAATGATCCTAATTTGTATTTTTTTACATTTTCAAAAAATGTAAACAACCCCAGACACGACTGAAGGCTAAAAGGAGGGAATGCATTTGGGAGCCAAAGGTCAGAGTGTGAAGGAAGTAGCTGAATTTGCATGTGCATGGAAGTGTACAGTCATACAGGTCTACCAGCAGTGGTAACAATCTCCGTCTACAGGACATTCTCCTCAGAATTGTGGACAAAAGACCAAACTGACAGAGGGACGACCAGCAGGGAACTGCATACCATCAACATGTGGAGAAAGTGGCCTTCAGCTTTGTGTGCTATTGGCTACAAATGTGTGGAGAATGTTCTGTAGGTAGACATGCATGACTGTTCACTTCTATACACCTGCAAATTCAGCTACTTCCTTCACATTCTGGCCTTTGACAGCCAAATGCAATCACTCCTTTCAGCTAATCATTAACCTCTGCTGTGTGTAATACCACCTCCTCTCAGTCTATGAATCCCATCACACACCCTGCAGACTGTCCTCGTGCAACACCATGAGGTATAACTTTAAGAGTACAGGTGTTGTATGAATTCATATATTCAGATTACTCTTTGTTTTTGCAAGTGTTTACACACAGAAACAAACAAAAAAAACTCTGTACTTCTCACACACAGTGCAATACACACCACATCAGTGTAACTGCAGTGCTGAGAATGATCCACCACCTAAATAATACCTGCTGTGTTGTGGTGCTGTGGGGGTCCTGATCATTGAAAAACAGGATGAAATAATGTTAAAGTATACAGAGAAACAGATGGACTACAGTCTGTAATTGTAGAACTACAGAGTGCATCTGTATGGTCAGTGAGCTAAAATGGACAATAAGTGTAAATACAAGGAGGTGGTGTTAATGAACTGGATAATCAGCGTAATCCATTTATCAACATCAGGGTGAGTAAAGATCCATCAGTGCAACTAGAAAATACAGCCTAAAACTCAGATGGTCAGAAATGTGAATGTCTTATAGGTTGACTGAACAGTGAGAGATACTAATCTACAAATCACCTTCATCATCATCCCTGTTCTCACAGTCTTCGGATTTGGAAGATGAAGTCTGTGGAATTTCGTAGGGCATTTCTGAAAGACAACTGGAGGAGAGAAGAATAAACAGAGTGAATAAGATCTGACCTGAAGATATCAATAATGGTTTATTCATCTGAAAGTGAATTTGATGCTGAAAAGGTGAAACAACTGTACAAATGTGTTTTCATTCAGTTTATATGGCTGATTAATACTAGTGCCGAGTAAGAACCTGTCAATACAATACGTACCATGATACAGTGCTTACAATACAATATAGAGTAATATCTTAAGTAATGTAAGTAAGGTCATATATTGTTATTTCTAAAATCTAATTTTAGTAAACTGTCAGTGTGCCTCCTTCCATTACTGATTTTTGTTGGAATGGAAAAGTTTAACCTTCTGAATGTTTTCAGACACTCTGATGACATCTGACATGCCTTGACTAAGAGTGTCATAAATCTATATTTTGATTAAATCTGCTCTAAACTTAAGACTTTCCAAAAGCCTGTTTTCAGATGTGCTGATATATTGTGAAAAAACAATCAAAACATTTCTAGCCAAGACTTTTGAGCTCAGAACTGAATAAACAGAGGTGTTGGCTACACAATGCTCATTACAGTTTTTAGAAATTGTATGTGGTTTTATTTCTAAAGCTTAACAAATTAAAGTTGACATGTATTTCACTCAGACACTAACCCTACGTCTCGAATCAAACTTCTCGAATTACCATGTCATTTTCATGTGAATGACAGGCCACATCTTTTTGGCGGGAAAATATGTGCACCTGTCTCTCACAGACGTGTCTCTGCTTATTTAAGCTCCTGTCACAAGAATCTAAAAACATATTTCAATTCAGTTTTGTTTCTAGGGTAAAATTTTGGAGAGTTCTAAGTGTTTTTGTGGAATTTTGTTAATATGCCACCGGCGGGCCTGCCGACTCCAGAGGGTTAATGGCTGATGATAGATTAGAACACTGCCATCTAGTGGTCAGGGGTTTAACCACAACACAAAATGAACCACGATTAAAAAAATGACTGGGGGCCCACCACTGGCTCAGAAGACTAAGGCACTGCCATTCTGATCTGAGGATCGCAAGTTTGAATCCTGATCATGGTTGTGCTCTCTCTTCGGGTGGGCAAGATGGCACACTATAAACAATGTTGACTGACTTCTGCTGGGCGATCAATCAGAAATGGGAATCTGCTTTCCTCTGAGCACTCTAGCTGCCTGGCGGTTATGTATCGTTAGCAGTTTGGGAAAAAAGGGCTTGACATCACTGGTGTCGGAGGAGGCCTGTGCTCGTCTGCCCACTCCCAAGAGTCAGGGACATTGCAAGTGATCGCGATAGAGAGCTGATTGATCTCTAAAAATACATTGAGGAGAAAATCGGGGGAAAATATATACCAAAAAGAATCACTGTGTGGTAATACAGCCTCACAAAACTTAATATTCCAATACTGAAGTGATTTTTCAGTATTAATGCAGGGTGACCAGACATCCTCTTTTTCCCGGACATGTCCTACTTTTGAGACCTAAAAAAATGTCCGGGGGGAATTTCAAGATCATCCGGAATTTTGTTCGACCGCCTCAAACATAATACATGTACAGTGCACTGTGATTACAATTGCCACTCCGTTCCATTCCACTCCATTCCAGGTTTCTCTGTATCGCAAATTAGTCACGCCCTTCTCCTCAAATCTATCTACTTTGCATTGTGTGTGTGAAGAAGAAAACGTGGGCTTGCCAGTCTACCCCCGAGTGTTTACAAGCGAAAGCACGTGTGTCCGCCGCTTCTACGGCAATGCCGAAACGAAAGTGTACGTTTACGAAGGAGTTAAAGAAAAAATTCCCGTGCTGTCGCCAGGGTCATGATCCGTATGAGACAGAGTGCTTGACGTGTAAGGCAGGCACTTATGTGTCTGTGGCAAATAAAGGTGCCAACGACCTGCAGGTGCACCTCAATTCAACAAAGCACGCGGAAATCGGCTTCTCGAGAGCGGGGACCGAGACCGACGAAAGCGCACGAAACAACTTAACTCCACGTGGACGTCCAGCAACCGTGGAAATAAACGGTGTCTGTGTATTCACGGACGGAATGTGCAGTTCGTGAGACAGAGTATGCCTAGTACTGGGACCGCTGTCGTGCCCTTAAAAAAGAAATTGAGGAAGCATTT
>BRDA01063106.1:6337-18219 GCA_036984385.1 Crenuchus spilurus | reverse complement strand
AGAGAGAAAGAGAGACACAGAGAGAGAGAGAGATGGAGGGAGAGATAGATAAAGAGATAGAGCAGAGAGACACAGATAGAGAGAGAGAGAGAGAGAGAGAGAAAGAGAGAGAGATGGAGGGAGAGATAGATAAAGAGATAGAGCAGAGAGACACAGATAGAGAGAGAGAAAGAGAGACACAGAGAGAGAGAGAGAGAGAGAGAAAGAGAGAGAGATGGAGGGAGAGATAGATAAAGAGATAGAGCAGAGAGACACAGATAGAGAGAGAGACAGAGAGAGAGAGAGATGGAGGGAGAGATAGATAAAGAGATAGAACAGAGAGACACAGATAGAGAGATAGCTGGTTGTAATGTTTGTGTAATAAGTGATGTTCCTGCACTATTATGACTGGTGGACAGTGTGATGATGATGGTGGTGATGATGATGATGATGGACTGGAGCGTCTGTAAGAGGAACTTTACCTTGAGGAAAGAATATTTTTATTCTGTCTGTTTTATCTTAAAATCTGATAAATAACAGTGATGACAGATGTGTGGTGTAATCACTATAATGGTGATCTCTCATGTTATAGCACTGCCTCTGGTGTATCACTGCTGTAATATATTACAATACAGAGCCAGTAGTTGACTGGAAGACCTAAACCAGAGGAGCTTCAGTGTCCCACATTAGGAACCGTCCCACACTAACTGTCCAACTGCAGTGACATATTATAGGATAATGAAAATAGCTATAGACCTCAAACACACAGGCACTGAATGGAATTGTTCTGTAGAACACCGGCGTTCACTCAATTCACAATTTTGTGCTCCAGCAACTATGTGTTACTTCATAACTCAAGTAAGCAATGAAGCGCACGAGGCTAATGTTCCTGCAGGCACGTCCTGCGGCACTGTACTTCCATGGCACGTAATCCTTTTCCACTTGTTGCTGCAAAGGTTTGGGTTTATACAGCAGTTCTGTGCACTTTAACAGTGCAGTCGATCAGGCTGGACTGAAATGCGCAGCTTTAACTGACACACAGCTACAAATTTGTTCTTGAACACTTGCACTTTCCATTTCAGTACGGAGCAAATCTGTTCCAGCTCTCCTCATAAGTAAGCCGGAGTAACGGGAGCGCTGAAGTGTGTGTTATGCTCACGGTTAGTCTGAGGGCACTCTGGGGAGAGGTTGTAGAGGCCATGCCAGCAAGCGCATCAAGCCTGGTATGTTTGTCCTCATTGAAATGGTGTCCATTCACTTCTCTTAGCAGCACAGGGAAGTGTGTGAAGTTCTTTAAGGAGTGTAGGCTAGTCTACTGTGCTGTCCCTTCTGACCTTCACTCCTAATCTCTTTCCAAGGTGGCTTTAAGTAACAGTTTTGACAAATTTAGGAGGTCGTTTAATATTTATTATAACACAGATGGATTAAATGTCGATAGAAATGTTCAAGAACCAGCAAACCAGCAGAGAATGTCTTCATGTAGAGCTGGTTAACCTGATTAAAACATGTTTATTGTGTTTGGACTGTAAGTGTTTAATGGTGGCAGTTGTAGTTGATTGTTTAACATGATCAGAATTGATGTTGGGCAGTGAGTTTAGTCTCAGCTCGATCGCCGTTGTGAGGAGGTCTGTACAGAAGTAGCCCCCCCCCCCTTCTCACTAACTGAACACACACTCACACCACTGCAAACACACTGTGAGTGGCGTCCTCAGAATTATGAGTGTCACAGCCTAAAAATATTTATTAGTTTAGAAGAATGGTTCTACATACAGTAGCTCCCCCAAAATATTTTGTTGTAGTTACGATCAGTAACTTGTAGTTCAGTGCTCTATGAAACCATTTTCAAAAGGCTTCTATATAGAACCATCTACAGCACATTCCTCATCAGTCTAAAGAACATGGCTGCTATTTACAGCACTCCTGATGATGCTTGGAGACCCGGGCCCAGGACGGCCCAGACTTTCAGTCCTTATTAATTACTAAAACCTAATTGTACACATGATTTCAGTAAAGCCTACGAGTCTTCATTACAACTCTACAGCCAAGTTGTGCAGAAGCCAGCATATCTTTAAGATATGTTCTTAACCTTCAGCACACACTTATCTGTTTCAGAACCTGATATAAACCCAATGTGACCTCAGCAGCACAACAAAATGACCAAGAACGCACAGAACCTTTTATAAAAGTTGGCTTTTCCGTGTGCTTTTCTTTACGGTTTTAGCTAAAGGCCTCCTGGCACATGAGCTATAATCATCAAAGTGAACACTGTGAAATATCTCACTTGTGCCCTGGTTTTGTAACCAAACGTCGCTGAAAATGTAAAATCTTCTGGTAGTTAAAACACTGCTTACACGGTGCTTACTTTCAGTGATGTACTGTATAATATCAGTATAGCTTGTCGCTGTAAGTAATGATGTGTTTTGATTTTTCCCATAAGGACTGTAGCGGTCACACTCCTGTGCGCTGATAGTGCTTTTGTCCTGTATTAACCTCCAGTGGCACAGTCTTCATCACAGGCTGGCGCTGAGTGCCCACCAATCATCCTGGTACACTACAGGTTCCCCTCCAACACCATGAATAATGCTGTGTGTGTTTAACTTGCGAAATAGAGAGAAGCCATGTAATCTAAATACATAAGGTAATATAAATACAAAGAAACCATATAATCTCCCGTGAGGCTGGCAAGTGGCGTGTGTACGTGCATGTGTGTGTGTGTGTGTGTGTGTGTGTGTGACATTTTTGCTGAAGCTCCCTGGTTCAGCTCTGGCTCTCTGGGCTGGCACAGGCAGTGTTTAAAAAGCTCCCGGAAAGTTTATAGTGGGTGTACTTCTCCTCAGGTTTGTGTGACAACCTTTAACGCACCATACCCGTCACAAGCAAAACACAGGGGACCTCCCTGGAATCTTCTGCATGAATTTCCATTCATGCATTTTCACATATTTCAAAGCTTCTTTTCTTGCCCTTCAATACAGTGAAGAACCTGTACTGAGCACACAGAACCGTGTTTCGTTCTGCAGGGTCCTAAGACAAGAAATTCCTATTTTTTTTTAAATTCCGCCTGGAAATGAACAACAAAAAGCTAAAGAATTATTAACAAACTGTTGACACTTAAGCACATATGTGACATTGGGCATACAGACAGGATACATAGATTCATGTTTTGTCTGGTCAACATTATTTAATTTGTTAATTATGCATGATGCTCTGCATGATGCTTCCCTGGATCAGCTGCCCACCAACAACCAACTACTGTGGCCTGCTCCAGATACCCTACTCTACTCTATTGGAGTTTATATAGACTTCCTGGCTGTTATCATTGCTACCACTATCATCATCCCTGTCCCACTACTGTCACCATATCAGTTCACCTGAACATTACAACAACATCATATGATTATTATTTATCACAAACTTAGAATTAGTAGACCAGAGGAGGATGGGTCCCCCATGTGAGTCTGGTTCCTCCCAAGGTTTCTTCCTCCAGCTCTGAGTTTTCCCTTGCCACTGTCGCTGTTGGCTTGCTCACGGGGGATTAGTGATTAATGATTTGATGTTTGTTATTACTAAACCTGTAAAGCTGCTTTGTGACATCAGTTGTAAAAAGCGCTTTATAAATAAATTTGATTTGATTTGATTTGATTAATAAACATCCATTCCTGCATGTCAGACCTGAAACACATGACAGTAAAGCTTGTATCACTTTGTAATGTTGCTATTCCTTCTTACAACACTTAAAACATTTTTTGGCACCAAGTGATGAAGCATTTTAGGTCACATTCTTCGTGGAAGTACATCCAAAGATCACAAGCCTTTTGCCCTTTATGCACTGAAATTCCTCCAGATTCCTAGAATTATTTATTGATATTATGCAGAAATATGCTAATCCAATACTTTTTGGGGGAACACACTGTTTTTAAACATTTTAATGATTTTTTAATTGTTGACAAAGTGAACCTGCAGAACTGTGGTAGAATCTAAACAACTGCTTAAAACGTTTAAGTCGTCTGAGCTTTAAGTGCGTAAAGAAAGCTGCAATAGTTACAAAACAGCGAAACAAATGTAAAAATTTGATCATTTATAAACAAGAAGAATTCCTTCTACTCTGCCTGGTTAATTGTGTACGGTGATGTAATCCCACATCATCTACATGATCCTTGTTCAGAAGAATGTAGTGCTCAGAGTGGTTCGACTCAGAGAGCCCTTGAAGACTAGAGATGGGATACGTACGTCTCTGTAAACACAGAGTACCGTCTACTTAACGAGCTAGTGGATACAGCACTGAAACCCACTTGGTTCTGAATCAAAATAAAGGAAACTGATTTGCTTTTACAGTCTGGAACTCATTTTGTCATCACTTCTGCTGCCCACAGAACCACACCAGGCCTGAGTACCCATTATTAGAAAATGTGCACACCACCAGTAAGTCAACTCAGTCACCAGAGAGCCGTGATGTGTTAGTCATGTCAGATCTGTTCACACACCACAATAAACATGATGCTCGACACACTGGTTTGTGCATTCTTTACAGTAAGTTTTTAGCCTAAATACGTGAAACACTTTTATGGTGGAGGGGTACATACCAGGGTCAGCAAAACAGTCCCCAAAGAAAACTTTTACTATCATCCAATCAAAGAATCATCACGTTTATCATATTCACACCTACGTTCACTAATGAGGTCACCTGACCAAAAGAAAGTACTTTCGTTGTTCTATGTGACAAACTCAAATCTGTCACTTGTGCCAATACGAGTATAAAAAACATGCAAAAGTTTGGTCAAACTTGGCCAAAATATACGTCACTGTAAACAGTTAAGCAAGATGAAGATGACATGATCTCCAAAAGGTTAAAGTTGATGGATTCTCTTTATATTTTTTAAGCAAAACTGTTTTTTATTTTCATGTTTTACATTTTCAAAATGACTAAAAAGGAAAAGGGCCCAAAGCAAAGTAGCACCACCTTTGGCAGGTATCACAGCTTGTAAACACCAGACAAGAGTTTTTCAGTTCTTGTTTTGAGGGATTTTCATCCATTCTTCCTTCCAAAAGTCCTCCAGTTCTGAGAGGTCACTGGGCCATCTTGCATGAGCTGCTCTTTTGAGGTCTATCCACAAGTTTTCAGTGATGCTCAGATCAGGGGAGTGTGATGGTAAAACCTTCAGTTTGAGACTTTTGAGGTGGTCTGTTGTGGATTTTACATACATACATACACATTATACTTATATAGCGCCTTTCTAGGCACCCAAGGACACTTTACAATCAACACACTCCATTTACACACACCGGTGAGAAGCGGCAGCCAATCGCGTACAGCCTACTCTCAACCGGAAGCAACCGTCCACCTGGAGGACTGCATCGAGCACTAGGGGGATCACCCAGAACAGAGTGCCAACCATATCTGAGCATACATACATACATACATACATACATACATACATTCATACACACCAGGGTAATTTTAGAGTATCCAATCCACCTGATCTCCATGTTTTTGGACTGTGGGAGGAAACCGGAGACCCCGGAGGAAACCCACGCAGACACGGGGAGAACATGGAAACTCCGCTCAGATACAGACTCGAACCCAAGACCTCAGCGCTGAGAGGTGAACATGCTAACAACTAAGCCACCGTGCCATTCTCCATTTGTAGAATCCGTCCTCTTTTCAGCTTCAGCTTTTTTACAGATCCTGTTCTGTTTCCAGAAATTCTGGAATTTCTTTCCCCGTGCCATTGTCTACATTCTCAAAGCATGACTGCTCCACCCCATGCTTAATGCTTGGAGAGGTGGTTTTTTTTTCATTAAATTCTGTCCAAAAGAGTTCAGTCCACAGGACTTGTTTCCAAAATGCATCAGGCTTATTTAGAAGTTCTTTTGCAGACGTCTGATGCTGAATTTTGTGATGAAGATGCCGGAAAGTTTTCATCTGATGAGTCAAGTTCTGAAGGTCAAGTTCTAATTTACCTTTCTAGCAAACCTACGAGCAGCTTTTGTCTTGGTCTTCCAGACATTATTTTGACCTCAACTGTTCCTGTTAACTGCCACATCTTAATTACAGTAAATGACAACCTGAAAACACTTTGCTATCTTCTTACAACATTCTCCTGCTTTGAGTGCCTCAACCATTTTCAGTCTCGGAGTGCTGAATGCTACTTAGAAGAACCCATGGCTTCTGTTTTTTGGGGACAAAATTTGAGGCACCTGACCTTTCCTGATGAAGATTGTGAACAAGTCATAACCCTAAAAGACTAATTAAGGTCTGAATCCTCAGTCAAAGTTATCTGCATGCTCAAATCTCCTGGGGTTCTCATACTTTTGCAAGGTACTCCTTTCCTTTTTTACTGTAAAAATTTAATACAATTATGCTGCTTCAAATGTGGAGAAGTGTGTTTCATCTTTGACTTTATGCCTTTTAGAGATTTTTAGATCTTTGCAGTAACAATACTTTTTACCACAAGTGCCCAAACTTTTGCATGCCACTGTAAATATTCAAATAAAGACCGTGAGGTTCTGAGTACAGCATTCCCACTAGCAACAAGTCAACCTCGGAAGGAAGACCTGTGATTGTTTTGAAAACCACAGTAGAGGTGTTTGGTGTGACTCGTGAGACGTGGACACTCATCAAAATGGGCTGAGCTAAGAAGTTTGATAGGTCGACACCAAACAAGTTATGTGGTGAAGAGTGGCAGACTGGGGCTGCCCGGGACTCAGCAAATGTCAGTGTGGTGATGTGAGGGTGGTGGCATAGTGGTCAGCAAAACAGAAGCCTCGTCAACTGCACACACGTACTTATCTGTGACTTTAAATGCAATTTCAGTTCATCACTTATTTATTTTTCATTTATATTTCATGGTTGTCGTCAGAACCACAACAGTGTGTTTCTTTTATTTAGTAAATATAAAAAGACCTGACTATCACCCTTGTTACATGTAATTGTGAATATTTCACTCTAAAGCATTATAAACCCTCTCACTGAGTCACCAAAAGCCCTCAGGCTCCATCTTTAACTGGTGAAGTAATCCACTTTCAATTCAAATGTACTTGAGTAAACAGAGCGGAATGGGTCAGGAAACAGCAGCGGTGTGATGGTAATGATGAGTGGCACACAGCACATTCTCTGCCTGCTCGGGTCTCTAAAGGCTCACATTCTGCACAGAACTGGCAGTTCTACGAACCTGCCTCGAGCTCTTCCAGCATGACCTAAGCTCTTAACAGATTACTACGCTGTGGTCATTCTACTAAAGTGACCATAACAAATCATGAGGATACATTTCACAGCAAAAAAAAGAGAAAACCTGCTGTCAATCACTGTGTGGCGGAGACGGAGATCTGTGTTTTACTAGCCACGCCTGCTTAACTGACCCGTTTGGAGATCTTATGGGAGAAATTCACGTCAGGTCGAGTTTTTGACAAGCATATAAAATAACTCATGAAGTACGATTTTTAAAACTCTCCAAGAGCCGTAGTCAAACACCAAGCAAGGCTAGTGATTTTACCTTATCTCAGAAAAAATAAGTAAATAAAAAAATAAAAAAATAAATATATATATATATATATATATATATATATATATATAGAGAGAGAGAGAGAGAGAGAGAGAGAACGTAATTAAATAATTATTAATAAATATAAATAAATTATTACTAAAATATAATTCATGTTTTATTAATAATTATTAGCTACTACTAACAGTACTTATAATAACTATTAATAGTTATTATTAATAGTAAAATAATATAATTAACATTAACATTAATATTAATGTTAATAAAATATCAAAACATTATTAAATATTAATGCATTATTAATATGAACATGTAATAAAACTCAACTCTTTCAGTTCACTGTGTTTTCTCGTAGTTCTTCTAGTTTTCAGAATCAGAATCAGAAATACTTTATTGATCCCAGGGGGAAATTACAAATAGCTACAGTTCTCCATTAATATAACAGAATAAGAATAAACAGAATAGAAGAATATATTATATAGGATAAGGGAATAAAGAATAAAAATAATCAAATAAAACACTCTAATTATAATATGATATAATATATAATAATATAATTCTATTGTTACTGTTAAATTCACTGTTCCTTTTATGTTATGACTGGTTATAAAGCATGTAGCATAAAGTTATTACCCAGTTCTGTGGTTCACCTTGTTAGTCAACTTCACTCCAACTCATTACCACCAATTTTACACTTACAATTTTACACCTCGTGGTTAAGGATCCGGTCTTGTGGATGGAAGGTTTTCGGTTTGATCCCCCAGGCTGATCATGACTGAAGTGTGCTTTAGCAAATGCACCCAACCCCCAGCTGCTCCCTGGGTGCCATGGATAGGGGCTGCCCATGTGTGTTTCTCTGCATGGATGGGTCTGTGCACACTGGCCAATATTTGTGCACTTTATCACTTTAGGATCAACTAGCTGACTAGTCTCTTCAAACCCTATTAGGAACCTTTATTATTAAGCATGCAGTGTTAGAGCACTCTCAGAGGTTACTAGAGTGTGTGTATGCATTTGTGTGTGTGTGTGAGAGATGATGTTGTATATACAGACACTTTCCATGAGCAGAGTAATTAGCTGGATGAAGCCCACAGTGAGGAAGAGCATGCAGCAGATGACCTTTCACAAGCAGAGAAAATGGAAAAGCACAGCAATACAGTGATGCACAGCAGCACATTCCAACAGACAAACATTTATATGACACAATACAGGAGCGTCTCTCTGCAGACTGTAGCTGGGCCTCTGACGAGGACCATGACTGGAAAGGTCCGCGAAATTTCACTATCAGCCTTCCCTTATAAATATCAATAACAGCTGAACAAAAAGAATAAAGGAACCGCTGACCTTTGAAGAGCCTCGAGATTTGTCATCCTCGTTGGCTCAGGGATCTGTTTCAGCTTTTGTCCTCAGCAGGCTTATCTCAGGTTAGAATTAGTCAAGGCAAGTGTACTAACGTAGATAACGGCAAAACTTACAGAGCATCAAGGCATCAGATGTTTTTAAACAGATAAAAAATTAAAGAGCACAAATGAAAAAGGAATGCAGAAAAAGAAACAATACCTGAGTTAAAAAAATCACCAATTAATCAGGTATTAATCAGTGCTATTAATAGATGGGATAGGTGAGTTTTTAATTGCTGCCAGCACCTTAAATCAGGATGTGTTCACACTGCCCAAATCTGATTTCTAGATTGTATCCAGATTGATTTTTGGTAGTCTGGACTAGATCCAAGAAGCCACAAAGTCTACCACAGGTTGCCAGGTCTCTAAAAATTCTCCGGGCCACTGTCCGACAGAAAGCCAGCCTACATAAACTTAAATCTAACACAAAATCTAAAGAGTCTAATCCCAGATGTTTGAGGAAGTTATAAATGCTGTTTATGACTCTAAAATTTTATTTTAGTCTGACTCTAATCTATATTCTCAGATCCTCCACTGGGCTCTTCTAATATTAGAAAGTCTACCTAAGACATCTCCAACACTACTGTTGTTCTGCTGTGTGACTGTAAGAGTTTTTGTTACATTTTTAAAGTCCAGAACTAACACCCCTCTCACAATTTACCCACAAGTGCATTAACATAAATATCACAATTTTGCAGGAAAATCACAAACCTGGCAACTCTGAAGACATGTTACCAGTGTATCTGTAGTTACTGACGTCCGCACTGTTATGACACACACAGACAGATGTGTGATGTGTAGACAGACAAATCAGATCTGATCTCTGACTAATAACAGTGTGAACAGTCATCTCAGCAGATCTGATTTAAAATAAACCTGATTTACCTGCAGTGTGAACGCAGCATTAGAAGAGGTTTACATGAGCCCTGCTGACCAAATCTGAGGCAGTAAACAGTCTTAAACACTCAAAACATGTTCTGACATCCCTGATCTGTCGTCTTCCAGAATGTATAACATTACTTCATCACATATGTATGGAAAATATATCCAGGCTTAGCTTTTATTTGTTGTTTCTCTCTCTCTCTCTCTCTCTCTCTCTCTCAGCCTTTATGTTGTTTCATCATATTCATCATTTTCACTGATTACTCACAGAATGTTTTGATTGTGCACTGATAGCTTCGCTGAGCTTTGAACAGGTGACGTAAGGATCATTTGAGTGTGTTGTTTCAGCGCAGAACAGGAAGAGATGTACAACTGTAAAATCAGAAAAGCCCGAATACCTCCGGACTAATACGGCGAGATGTGTTTGTGTAACTGGTGAACGGCTGCGATTAGTAAACAGTAAAAAATGTGAAATTCCAGAAAAGATCAGGCAACAGCAAAGTCACCATCGTCTGTCTTTTTTTTTCTTTTCTTGTTTTTTTTTTTTTTTTTTTTTTTTTTTTTTTTTTGTGGAACACCTCAAAGTTCTCACTGAACCACTGAAGTGATGTTAAACCTCTTCAGCTGTTTGATAGCAAGCAGGCTAGTTCTGCAAACGCTTCAGAAACAGCACTTCCTTATAAGCATAAGGCCTTATAGATTCTTGTCCTGCTGTATGCTTCTTATCACTTCAGCTGAGTCAAACAAACAAAGAACACAGCGTCCAAGATCGACCTCGAAAAAACAATTCAGACGTGTTTTGTGGGCACACACACACTCACACACACACACACACACACACACACACATGTTTGTTTCTGTGAAAAGTGGGGACATGACAGACTTAATCATACATTACAGCCCTGCCCATAACCTCTTCACCCAAAAATTTCATGATTTACATCGCAGGGACCAGCGTGAGTGTTTTGGTTTTGGTCCCCATTACATGGCATAAACCTGGTACACACACACAAACACACTTTGGTAAT
Organism: Crenuchus spilurus; assembly: GCA_036984385.1. Classification (NCBI taxonomy): domain Eukaryota; kingdom Metazoa; phylum Chordata; class Actinopteri; order Characiformes; family Crenuchidae; genus Crenuchus; species Crenuchus spilurus. The sequence continues at coordinate 7,431 of BRDA01063106.1, read as the reverse complement.
ACTATACTAGTGAGGACATTCCATTCACTTGTGTAATACTGAGTAAAAATAAAAACCTAAACTTAACCTTAGCAGCCAAAGGTCAGTGCTTTGGCTCTTTTAATTTTTCCAAAAAAGGTTTGTAATGAAAATGTCACCAACAAAAATTTCCCACTTTTACAGATCTGACAATTCCTATCATTATGAGGACTTTCAGTCCCCACAAGGGAGGAATACAAGGACACACACACAGACACACACGAGCCAATAAAAATGGCTGTCATACATGTTTAACAGTCTTTGTGTGGAAATAAAAGAACATTCTGACGTGTGCAGAGCCATCTTATCTGTCCTGCTCTGTTCACTTGATTTGTGTTCGACCTCCAACACAAGCAAAGCTCGCGCCAGTGGAATTCAACCCGACTTGGATCCGCTGGGGATTTAGCACCCTCGCACCCCTCACCACTTTCAGAAGTTGGAGGACTGCGTGTGCGGACTGAGAACAAAACGCTCTGAAAAGCTAACTCGGCTGATGTGCTTAACAACACGCTAGTTCAGAATTAGCCTAGTTTAGCATTGTAAAGCAAAAGATCCTGTTCACACCAGCCTTTGGCATGGTTTGGGTACCTCTCAGGCTGGTGGCCTTGTCATATAAAACATCCTGCACTTGATAAAAAAGCTTTTAACTGCTTAATAGGATGTCCTGCCATGTCAAGTTTGTAGCACTATGACGCTAAATCTCATCTCACTCACATCACACACAGGCCAACGATACCGACATCCAGTTAGTGCAGCTGTGTTACATCGAACATTGTAATGAGGGCTGTTTTTATGATAAGTCAACTCTCACTTTTCTGATGAAAGTCATGTAATGTTTATTATTGTAACACAGTTAGTTCCGATCCCGCAATCTGATTGGCTTAGAGATGGTTTAAGAGCTCTGATATTATTAGAATATTTCATTTGGAGTTATGGCTACTCAAATAGTATCAACATTTAAAAAGGCTTAAAATATGTCACATGTGTAATGAATATAAAGTATACGACTTTTTATACTAAATTATGAACAAAAATGAATGAAATATTTTAAATTCAAACATTTACACTCTCCATGG
>BRDA01063094.1:0-12506 GCA_036984385.1 Crenuchus spilurus | reverse complement strand
CTTTTTTACAATTAAGTTCATGGAATGGGCAATACAAATAGTTTGGCGTATTTGCAGCATTCGAGCACATGAAATCATGTTTGCTGCTGCATCAGCAAGACACCTGACCTTGCCCACTATGCCCCATTCCTCCATGAGGCTCCTTTTAACGGTGGCTGTTTTCTGCAGTGTGTTGCTGAGAAAAGTGCTGCACTCCCAAGAGTGCACATGAACAGAGTTGATGGCTTTCTTTGTCTCTCTCACTCTCACTCTCACTCATATATATATATATATATATATATATATATATATATATCCTTTTCAGGCTATCTTTCCTCATAGTGTTATGTTCTCTTCGTTGTTATTGTTGTATTCAAAGTTCCTTGGTGTCGACTTGTACACGTCCGCCCGTTGTGTTGAAGTAATATCCTAGGCAACACCAACTATTTATTGTTTTTTGGCAGCCGCAGTAATTTTTAAAAGTAGCCCAAAAAACCGCACCCCACCACCCTTGAATTTTCACCAGCGACTGGATTTTCAAACTTTATATTTTGTCACTTTTTAAGAATTTATTTTAGGGGAACCTTTTAGTGCTCTTTTCTTTTCATTTATTTATTTTTTTTATTTGATATTTTCTCTTTTGCCTTGTTAAAGAACTTTCTTTGTAGGAATATTTTTTTTCCTTATTATTTTGCTTTTATTTATTCATTCATTTCTACATTATTTTCTAGTCACCAATGTAGCAAGACTGCAAGGTTGAGTGTGTAGGGAGCACGGCTTAAACAGCCTAATTACACAATGGGTCATTCCAGGAATCTGACTTCATTGGGCAGTGCCACAGCTGCCCTCATGGCCCCTTACATACAACTCATATTCATGTCCTATAAATCCAGTTGTACTCGAATATCAGAATTTCCACTGGAAATTTAGACTGAAACACCTCCTGAAGTCTGAATTCTTACTCAGAAACTCCACCAGCCTCGACATTAGAACTGAAGATGACTGCATCATCAATAAGTAAACACTCTGATCATTTTCCTATTTATAGCAGTTCTGTTTTCACATTTAGACAGTCATACAGATGCAGTGCAGTTCAGTGTTTATTTGTGGACATGTTGACACAAAGTTTTTATGCCCAAAATACAACTTCAGCTGGGAAACGAACATGGTCAACTCTGACATGTCATTCCCACTTCTAAGTTTCAGTGTAAATGGAATGCTGCAATAGTTTTTATTCATCCATCCATCCATCCTTTCTATGCTTTCAAGAGCTTAATCCTGTCTCCTATTTGTACTCTTCTGTGTCTCAGTCTTGTTCAACTCATTGTTGTGTGATGTTCTGTTCTGTGGATGCTGTCTTTTGTGCATTGTCTTTATTTTATTAAAATACCACTTATCTGCAAGTCTGTCTGCTTCCCAGGCTCTCAGTGAAATCCCCATATTACTCATGTTAGGTGTCCAGACATTACTTTCACTAGAGAACTGTGCATTCATAGTGAAACTGCCTAGTTATCAGAAGACAGAAGACTATATGTTAAGGTGCATAGTGCCAAAACCCCTCAGAGCATACGCAGAACCCACTCTAGCTAGAACTGAAGACGCTGGTCAGAATGAAGCTTCAGGTGCTCAGCTGTCTCCTCTGTGGTGAGGAAGCTTTTTACTTTGTAGTACATTATTTATTTAGTTATTTATTATTCAGCTCTTGTCTAAATAAACTGTTTAGTAACTGTTCAGATATTACTGAAAATGACTTACTAACTAGTACATACACTTACAACCAATTATTCACCATTATTCAACAACTTATGTGAATTATTTAGTTTTTAGTTATTACATATAAATTATTAATTATTCATATACTTAGTAGATTAATCACACAGTTTTCACTAAGAATTATTTAATACCTTAATAATGCAGTATCTACTATACTTTATTCAGTATTTGCTATAAATGTATGAATTGTTCAATATCTAATAGTAATATTTAATATCAATTATTTGGTAACAACTCTGAAATATTCAGTAACCACTAAGAATTTTTCAGTATCTATGAATTATTCATATCTACTACACATTATTTGATATTTACTATAAATATTTTTTTAAGAATTATTCAATGTCTTTATTGTTTATTGTTTCTGCTATAAATTATTCTGTATCTATTAAATATTTAGTATTTACTAAGAATTATTTAATATTTACTATGAAATATTCAGTATCTACTATACATGATAAATTATTCAATATATTTTGTTTTTACTCTGAATTATTGTTTTTGCTATAAATTATTCAGTATCTATAAAATACGTATGTAGTATTTACTAAGAATGATTTTATATTTACTATTAAGTATTCTATATCTGCTATAAATTAGTCAGTATGTACTATGAATTATCCAGTAACCAATATGAATTATTGATTATAAATCATTCTGTATCTGCTGTTAATTTCTCAGTATCTACTATAAAATATTCAGTATTTATTTATTTGTTATTAGGAATTATTAGGTATTGACTATGAATTATTTTACATTAGTCAGTGTCTACTATGAGTTACCCATTAAACACTATTAATTGTTCAGTATCTAGTAACAACTAGTCTATATCTAACAGTACATTTAAGGTCTGTTTTTATTTGTCTCCTCAGTTGTTATAAGAGAGGGTTTGGCTGTTCTTAAGCTGAAAGACAGAGTAGGTGCCAACCTTAGCATCACCTGCTCTCACTCATGGGCTACAACAAACATCAAGTACCTCTGTAGATGGGACTGCACCAGCAGAGACGTGCTTATTAAATCTAACGGTGTGGGTAAAATAGCCCAGAGTAGACGATACTCTTTGTATGACAGAGGGGGAGGACGGTTCACTTTCACCATCACAGGCCTGTGGAAGTCAGACTCAGGACGGTACTGGTGCGGGGTGGAGAGGTCTGGGGCGGACACGTTTGAGGAGTTTTTTATTGAAGTGCTGGACGGTAAGACTTAAGTACATTATTATAGTTTAATGCCCTGAAAACAGAACCACATCCGGTTCATTTACATTAAAAATGTCATTTATTTGTACATTAACAAAATATAGTAAACAAATAAACTGACATACAATGTTGAGATTGTTTAGTTTTATGGAAATGATATTGAATGTAACTTTGATTGTAAGTTAATAATCTGCCAATCTGTGTCTACCCATCTATCCATCCACCCATTAATACGTCTATTCATCCATCCATCCATCCAACTGTTAATATATCTATCAATCTATCCTTCCAGCCATGCATTTACCCACTTACATTTAAATCCACCCACTAATCCATCTATCCATCTATTCATCTATTAATTCACACATCTATTTATCTATGTATTCACCCATTTGTCCATCAGTCCACCCATAAATCTATTCATCTTTCCATCATCTACCCCTCCATCCATCCATCCAACTATCAATATATCCAGTCACCCATCCATCCATGCATCCACCCATTTATCCATCAATCCACTCATTAATCCAACCCTCTTTTACTGCATCCATCCATCCATTCATTCCCCTATTAATGCTCCCTTTTATCCTCCATCCATCATTTAATACTTTCTTTTATCCACCCCTCTCAGCTCCTCCGGTCACTACACCACCTCAGGCGTCCACCGTCACTATCCAAACATCTCGTTCAGGTGAGGCCATTATTACCAAGAATATCTCGGATAAAGATAACATAAAAGACATTTTATCTAGCAGTTGTGGCTCCTTAAGAGTTAAAAAAAAGATGTTTCCTCAGTTCTTCTTTCTAACCAGACTACCTGTAAACACAAACACACACACTTCTCAGTATGAGTGTTTTGCTAGACGTTTTAAAAGCTGTCTGCATAAGGACTTAACACATGAGAAAAATCATTTTTGTAAAGCAGTTTAGACTAGAAACAAACCCCGTAACTGTAAAAATGTTATAAGATGTATGACATCAGAAGCCAGCATGTTTACATCTCTTCAGCCAGACAGAAAGTAAATGTGCAAACATTTTTAACATAATATATTGTGAACAAAACGATAAATATATGTAAACTCTGCTCTGTTAGGAAAGTAATCGGGTATTAAAGGTAGTTCCTTTCAACATAGAAGCACAACAAAACTTCATCACATCCTGTATATTGAAGACTTAGAAAAAGTCATTTCCTCTTGCGACGACTACTGTAACTTACTGTACTTGGGAATATGTGAGTCGAGGTTGTCACACCTACAGTTGGTTCAAAATGCAGCCTCAAGGCAACACATTATGCAGTACTGTCCTCCTGGACTAGTTACAGTCTTTAATTTTAAAATATATTTAGTTTTTTGAGTCCATTTTATTTCCTTTTTAAAATAAACCCCCCCAAATGTAACAATAACTAATTAACCCACCCATCCGCTAGGACTCTCCCAATCACATGTAATGTCTCTGACTCTAAGATGGTGAAGACTAGCACAGGCCTCCTCTGATGCATGTGAAGTCAGGCTCCACCTCTTTTCCAGTTGCTGGAAGCTACTAACCACTAAGCTAGGATAATATATCCTAGACCTACGCATGTATCATTGTTAAAAGATCGCCAGTGTTATTGGCATACTCAAGTATCACTTTTCAGTACTTGTGTTATGAAATAAACAATCAAATGTGACCACATTCTGTGAATATTAGCGCTGTCAAACGATTAAATAAAATTTAATCACAATTAACCTCATTATGATATACAGTTAATCACAATTAATCATGAGCGATTCCACAACTGGGAGTCACAAGCGAGTGTGAGTGCAGAGATTACTGCTGAAACTGCAGAGAAGAAGAGGTGAAGGCTTGTTGCTATTTAAACAAACGTCTCATTCGTTTTCTAGACATTTTGAAATGAAAGAGGAAACAAGGCTCTTTGTACAGGATTTTATTGAAATGCCCTGCAAGCGAAAGCGAGGAAAGTGTAATTCAATTCACAAATTTTGGCCAATGTGGTTTTTCACACAACAGAATTTGACCTCCGCATTTCACCCATTCGTGCAGTGAAACACACACACACACACACTAGTGAACACACTAGGCTGTGAGAATTTGTGGCCGAAGCGGTGGGCAGCCCTTATCCACCGGCGCCCGGGGAGCAGTTAGGGGGTTAGGTGCCTTGCTCAAGGGCACTTCAGTCATGTCCTGTCTGGGGATCAAACCAGCGACCTTCTGATCACAAGACCAGATCACTAGGCCATGGCTCACCCCAAACAAGGCTAACATCACTGAAGATTGTCTGTAATGTAAATATACTTAATAAACCAGTTTATTTCTTTACATTATCTTTTATTATGTATTATTATTGTTTTATACACTATTTCTTATTTATAAAGTACACTTGGTTTGTATAAATTTGGGTAGTTTTTTGGAGGACTGAAATGGATTAATAACATTTTAATTCATTTTAATGTTGAAATGTAATTTGATATACGTGCACATTTGAGTTACGAGCTCCATCACAGAATACAAGGTTCCACTGTATAGTGAAAAATGTCAATGAAGATCATTTTAAATAGGCAAACGCACGAGCCTTGTGTCATCATTCGCGCATCTCTCGCTGCAGAAAGTATAAAGCAGCCTTTACTCCTCTACTCTTAATGATGCAGTGAGCCGTCAAGTCTCACCATGAACTACGGATCACTTGAAGGGACAAAGAGAATTTTCAAACAGAAAGCACTATTTTTTTAAATCACATATTTTTTGAGATGGCATTAATGCATTATTATCACGTTAACTTTGACAGCCCTAATATACAAAGGTTTTATTAATTTTTAAGGTGAAAAAAAAAACTAATGTTAAACACTTAAATATAGTGTTATTCTACAACAGCCCAATTAAATCAATTAAGTAACATCATAGTTATAACAAAGCTAATCTCAGGCTTTTGCTTCACAGAATGGAAGTACTACATTCCTGCATGTGTGTTCGCTGCATTCCTGATCGTACTTCTGTCTCTCACACTTCATTCCAAATCAGCCAAAGGCTTCAGGATGATAACAGGTAACAACACAGCACCGGTGGCCAAATCTGATTACAAATATTAACAGGTTATGGGCTTTTTGGGCTTGGGGTTGAGGTTAACACAAGGGCACTTCAGCCATGACTTTTAGGGATCCCTTGAGAAAGGAAGTGGGAAAACACAAACATTGTGGGTCCATGGCTGAAGTGAAATTGAGAAAGGATGCCTCCTCAGCTTGGACTAGGTATCACTGTGATGAACAACCAGACCAGAACTTTTACATCACAGCAGATACACTTTTCTCATCATTTATATCCTAATTTTCTCACCGACTGCTCAGGGGGAGGTGCTGTAAGCAGTGTGTGGATGGCTGAGAGTGTGTAAGCACACTATAGTCCAAAATGTCAATGATGTCAACATTTGTGCATCTCAGATGAAGCTCATTTTGCACTCTGGTGAGAAACGGTGAGCCGTACCGTTCCCGGCCAGTGCTATTGATGGAGCTCCTTTGGGTAGTAGTGAACAGTGCCAGTGTACAGAAAGATGACTGGTTTTAGCCACAAGTTGGAGAATTTAAATAAATGTACAAATTCTGAAAGTCTACAGTTTATGCACATCACTGAGATGTTGGCTCAACACTAAACAAACCTCAGAACGAGACGACAGAGAAGTGAGCTCATGTATTAATTCCTCATTTCTGGCCTGTTGGTTTTGCTCAACTTGCACACAGTTACGCGGTGGGGTTTTTGCTCTTATAGAAGAAAGAACCTTTAGATTTTAGGTGTCGAGGCAAAGTTTCTATGTTATTCTTTAGAAACATTCATTCATTCATTATCACACCCGCTTAATCCTTATCAGGGTCATGGTTAGTCCCCTACCCCCTCACTTTACACTATTCAACTAAGCCCAGGACAGGGTGCCAGTCCATCGCTGGGTGACACACACACAGACAATTTTAGAGTACCCAAGTTACCTGACCTCCATGTTTTTGGACTGTGGGAGGAAACCAGAGACCCCGGAGGAAACCCACGGAGACACGGGGAGAACATGGAAATTCCGCTCAGATGCGGACTTGAACCCAAGACCCCAGCGCTGAGAGGCGAACGTGCTAACCACTAAGCCACCGTGCCGCCCCTCTTTAGAAACATGATTTTGGCAAATGTGCTTAGGATTGGTACTGTGCTCACTGCAAAAAAACGATTTTTAAGAAAGTAAAAAAAAAAACCTTGTTTATGGACATTTTTTCTTATTTTTGTCTAAAAAGAAAAATATTAACAAGCAAGTTTTTGCACAAGAACATGTCTAACTTTTTCTTAATAAGATATTTCAGCTCATTGAACTTTATTCACCAGTTACAGGGTATGACTATGGTTTGGTTCAAATTCCAGAATAAGAATAAGATTATTTTTCTTATTTAGAGAATAAGGCCTCTTAAACAAATTGTCAATTTAAGAAATTTATTTAATGACTCTAAATCAAGAGTTCGTAACACTCATTTAAAAAAAAAATTCTTAAGAAAAATTATTTTTGCTTTTAAGAAGCACAATTTTTAAAAACACATTTGAGTTAGATTCATTTGCTAGTTATAAGAATTCTAGCCAAGCAACTTTAGCTTACCCCATTGGCAGATTTATTTCTCAAAACAAGAAAAATTTATATTTAGGAATATTTAGCCTATTTCAAGTAGTGCTGTTTTTGCAGTGCTGGAATCCTCTAAGCTTCTACATTTAGAGAACTGTCTGATGTCGTTTTAGGAGAATGGGGACTGCAGCTCTGGTTAGTGTATTATGGTTAATTAGTGTTTCCATTCTGTTTTACTCTTTTTAGTCTTATTCATCTGCACAAAGCTTCATGAGCATATTCTTCCATTGGTTTCCATGTGAAGCCATGATGCAGACACAGAGATGCTATTCTAACTCTTCACCGGTTATTTTAACCCAGATATACGCAACGTTGTTTCAGTGTTGACATGTTTTCTAACCAGTTTTGTTCTCTGTTTCTGCTCATCTTAGAAACAGTTACTGTAAAGTGACACAGTTCTGTAGTCTCACTGCACATCCACACTGAAACTGCCAGCTCTAAATCTGTCCTCTCTTGTACGCAGCTTGTTTCTCTTCCTGCAATCGCAAGATTATTAGAGGAGCGGTGAGTGCACAGAATGAGTTTTTAAAAGTTTATACAAAACTCGCTCTCTCCATCCTCATTGTAATCCTCTTTTTATTTTTTTGTTTAAGATGAATAATGATCCTGAGGAGACTTCGCCTGGAGACCCAACAAACTCAGTCTACCAGAACATGGAGCCCAGAGTCAGCCAATCAAATCCAGTCTACATTGGGGGTACCCATTAAAGCCCCAAAACCTGATCTTGTGTATGGCAACCTACCCTCTGCTTCTAGGCAGTTAGACTGATTAGAAAACAGATACATTCAGTTCCTTTTTCATGTAGTAATAGTAAATATGTGCAACTGCATTGATTTTCTTTTTATTTTAACCCAATTGTCCCCCTTGATGTAGTAGTAGTCAATCAGTCCACCCATTTTCTACATCTCGCCCAATCACTTGTAATGTCCCCGAATCTAGAAGGAGGAAGAATAGCACATGTCTACTCTGATGTAGCCACCACCTCTTTTACAACTGGTGCTGATGCGGCAGAGAATCCCCAGCTCTGATACATCAGCTAACAGACAACTGAGCCAGCAGACATGATATAGTAGGATTGGGGCGAGAGCGACGAAACTACCCACGCAAAGGGAGCACTGCTAATTTTGTTCTCTCAGGCACCGGATGTCGATGCCAAACAGCATGACCCGGGATTCAAACTCGCCATCCTCGGATCATAGTGTCAGTGCCTTAGTCTGCTGAGCCACTCTGTATTAGCCTTGTTTTCACAAATCAATAAAAGGTTGCCAAGGTTGCAAAATAGGTCATCCATGCTCTGGAGGATAAACCTGAGTGTCTGTAATTTTAGAAACCACAGGACCTCATTAACCAGCGCAGGCTGTACCTCACTCCCAAAACTGAGCTCCCTCATTCAGTGCATTTGGGATGGATGAGTGGATAGTAATAATAATATTAAAAATAGACAACTGTCATGTGAAAAAAGCTAGCAGATCATGCATCACCTCTTGTAGTGTGATATGGACATATCTATATCTTTATTTGGCCAAACACAGTTATGTACTGTAGTTACAGTGAAACTACATGTGTCTAGCTGTTTACTGCTTAATATAACAGGTGATGGCACTGGTTCATATGGATAACTGCTTTGTTTAGTATTAAAAACACTGAGCACTATTTGCATAGTCTGCTGTGGATGCTTTATACAAGATTCTTATCTCACATTGAACTGATATTTATAAAATTCACATTATTTTGTGGAAATGCTAACATAAAAGTAATGTGATGCTGTTCTTTACAGCCATAATTCTGTCATGTCAGTATTTTCACCTCATATAAAATCACCCTCATATTAAACTGATGTCCTCACGTAATCCGTCTGCTCACCTAATCCGTCTGCAATATTTTATGACTACAGTTACTAACTTCCTATTTTTAAAAAATATATTAAAACATTGCTTTATTGATAAGTATGCATTGGCTGCTGCATGTTCTTGACTACATTGATGTTTTGGCTCATCATGGGTCGATTCACTAATGATGGCTGTTATCCTGTTACCAGATTTCACAGGTTTTGCGAGTGAAGTTATATAAAAGTGAACTAAAATGTAAAATTGCATAGACAGTGCATTACAAGTGCAGTCTTGAGCCCAGCCAACATCTTCCTCTCTGTTTAACAGTTTAATTTACATAGATGCTTTCCCCAACACACATGAACACACTTTAGAGAAATGTCCCAGTTTATGGCCATTTAGTTTCAAAAGTGTCACTAGTCTACCAGCTACAATGTAGCATCTCACTGACTGAGGCACAGCTCACTCAACCCAGGAAAATAGTGCATTGGTTCAGTTTTGGAGTCAAAGGTTCATTACTCCTCACAAGGCTCCATGAATCCAAAATATGGGCTCATGACTACATGCTACAAGGTACAAACCAGCCACATCATTAAGGGTGCTTTCACACCTGAAAGTCCAGACCATGGTCCGAACCATGGTTTGTGTGTTTGTTACTTTGTATACTGTAGATTTGGTTCGGTTCAGTTTGTTTTTACTGCATTTTTGCGAGCGCACCAAAGACTTTTGTATGATACACCTATACGTGCTGTCATCATCACTTACGTGGTGTGTGTCTTCCTACACTCGACACTGATTGGTTTGTAGTAGGACGTGCATCTGATGCTTTAAATACTTTTATTTAGTTTTATATATCGATGCCACAGTTTCTTTAGTTTAGGTTACTTTCTCATCCCGTCAGAAAATAAGCTGCATGTTTCAGTATTTTCATGCATTTTTAAAGCTGACTTTTCACATGTTCATCAGACCAAAATTATATTAAACATGTCATCTCCTCGCTCCATGTGCTACCACGACTCATTTTTGTTGCTGTTCTTCTTGTTATTGTCGTTGAATGTTGTTGAATGGTTGCGTAAACTTCCTGTATTTGGTCCAAAAGTCCGAACCTTCCAGAAAAGTGTTTTCACACTGCACACAAACTGGACCATGGTTGAGTAGATCCGGACCGAGACCACCTCTTTTGGTTGGACCAAATTTTGCTCCTTTGGTCCGGACCATGGACCACGGCCCCTTTTACACCTGCTATTTTGGTTGAACTTTGGTTAAACTGAAAAGTCTAAAAGTCCGGACCAAACAATGTACGTGTGAAAGCACCCTAAAACCACCTCCTCATATCTACATCGATGATCCACTTCAGCTCCACTGGCCATATGAGTGCATGTTGTACCTACATTTTAACAAAAAAGGCTTGAAATGTGTCACTAATAAATGTAAAATATATGAAAGTTTATCTTTTTGAACTAAATGATGAAAAACTAAAGAAATTCACGAAATACATGCAACTTCACGTTCTGGCTCAGTAGACTCAGTGAACTTTACAGGAAACTCCCTCTCACCCCCTCTTTCTGTGTGACTGAAGGAATTTGCATAGAGTGATGCAGGAGGAAGTTAAAAACAATAACAATGAACAGAGAGTCTCTGGTTCATGGAAAATCCTGAACCTTGTGACATTTATTCTGTGTTCTGAGAATAACATCATTTATATAACATGTTTTAAGACAGTACTAAATATTACTAAACAGTTAGGCTTTGTCTCAGTGTAACTAATGATAATAATGAGACCACTAACTTTACCACTGGCAGAGAAAATATTGTCACCAGGAGTCACAACTGACTTGACGACACTTAATAATAATAATAACAACAATATTTTAACTCGGGGACTCATATTGATTTGGGGTCATTAAAGCCATAAACCATGAAAATATATGTAACTTCCCTAGATTAGCCCAGTTCATCACAGCAGGACAATCATGTTGGTAAACGTTGGGTGTTTTAGCTGTTTTTATATAAAAAATCTAATAATAAAAGGATCTTTATGGAAATTAATAGTAGTTCTTCTACAGCATCACTGTGATGATCAACCTCAGTAAACACTATTAATCACTAGAATAGGAGATATTAGTCTATAAACAACTTCAATAAACACAGTTAATCACTAGAATAGGAGATATTAGTCCATAAACAACCTCAATAAACACTATTAATCACTAGAATAGGAGATATTAGTCCATAAACAGCCTCAATAAACACTATTAATCACTAGAATAGGAGACATTAGTCCATAAACAACCTCAATAAACACTATTAATCACTAGAATAGGGGATATTAGTCCATAAACAACCTCAATAAACTCTATTAATCACTAGAATAAACTACTGTAGAAGCATTTGTTGATTTTGTCAGAGTCTCCAAATAGCTAGAAATAAAATATTCTGAAATAAAAGTATGTTGTCATTAATTCTTCTGGGTGACCCCAATTTTTTTTTACATCAACCAGCACATTAAAGTAAACTCTCTCAGGTGCCAGTCATGCAGTTCTGTCTAATGGACAAAATACGTATTATCTTACATGCTTTACTCACATGGAAAAGATCAATTTACAGTCAAGTAACCACTTATATAAGCCACTCTGATTTCTAGGTGAATGTATACTTGGTCAATCTAATAGAGGGGTAGAAAATAGATTTTGAGTGGCACTATATTTCTGTTAATGTCACACAAGTTTGCATATTCCCATTAAACCTGCATCTGACTACAGCAACAACAACTGTACAAAACCACATTATAGAAGCCGTGTCTAAGCTACAGAATGTAAATTTATTTCCATCTATCCATATCCAGTATTTCAGCTTTGCTTTAAGTATAATTAACCAGCTGAAAAGTAACATGAACAAAAACATGAAGCACTTTTTAACAGGTAAGTCATTTTTTCTGCTACTGACATCAACAAAATTATGTGGGATTGAAAAATATCAAATACAATCTTTGATTGTAGTGATTAATAGTGTTTACTGAGGTTGTTTATGGACTAATATCTCCTATTCTAGTGATTAATAGTGTTTATTGAGGTTGTTTATGGACTA
>BRDA01063083.1:0-15840 GCA_036984385.1 Crenuchus spilurus | reverse complement strand
TCAATGCGAGCTGTGGCAAGAAGGTTTGCTGTGTCTGTCAGCACAGTGTCCAGAGCATGGAGCAGATACCAGGAGACAGGCCAGTACACCAGGAGACATGGAGGGGGCCGTAGGAGGGCAACAACCCAGCAGCAGGTCCGCTACCTCCTCCTTTGTGCAAAGAGGAACAGGAGGCTTTGCTTTACCCGTAGTGGTCAAAAGGATGCAAACAGACTTCAAGGCTTGTTCACGTAAAACTACGTTCACGTGGCTTCGGCAAACAGTTTTCCGTAATTGCCGAGAAAATGAACAACAGAGGCTTTGTTCACCGTGTCGTGCACATGGAAGCTGGGCGAACTCCGTGGCGGAAGACACCACGCAACAACTCCTGTGATTGGACGTTAAAAAAGAGGCGTGCCATGCGGCTTACTGCTTTCTTATCTCCGTAAAGCTGCAAAAACAGTTCTTCCTCTTCTATGTTTATACACTATCAGTATTTCACATGTCGCCATGCCAGAGCCGATGATCCCAGTCATCATGAAACTTAGCTTCACAAATGTCACAGCGCCACCCACAGTTGTGGAGCGTACGCGACAGGCAAAACGTAGCCGCAGAAAGTATGCCAAGCGCGAAAGCTCGCGAAAGCACTCCATTATATTCAGGTATCTGAAGCAGTCACTGTATTGTAAAAAGACTTTTGTGCATTTTCAGGTGCTGATATGTGTTGAAGATGAGCGGAGTTGGAGAGAACTTGCTGGAGCCACTGTGCTCTGATCGAAAACGCAAACTCTCAACTTGTGACACACCTGGACTAGGGTAAGTGTGTGTGTGTGTGTGTGTGAGCGTGTGTGTGCTTCTAACTATATTACTTACAAGCATCCCTACTAATGAGTATTACAGGTAATGAGTCGAGATCTCGGAATATTTTTGTTCCAGGTAACGAGTAAAATTCCAAGTAACGAGTAGCGTAAATTTGTTTAAGTATGCCAACCGCTAGGGGCGCTGCGGTCGTAGCATCTCCTAGATGCTAGTGTAGAAGAAGAGGTCAGTCAATACCTTTGACCGCTGTCCAGTAAAAGTGAAAGTGCTAGTAAAAGCGACACATAGAAAGCAAAAGGTAGTGAACAAGAAAGTTAGATACATTTTACTTTTACTTTTCATATGATAAGTGTAACCATGCCATACACGTACACCCGTCCTCCTGTCCTCCTTAGCCACCAGCCTACACGAGCACCGTCGTCGTCTCGTTTATGTTTAAAAAACCCATATAAACACATTATTTAGCATATTAAAGTATACTGTATATTGGCCGGCTGACACAGATTAATCAGTTTTACATGTATTCTTATGGGGAAAATGCATCCAGCTAATGAGCAAACCAGCTAACGAGCAAACCAGCTAACGAGCAAACCAGCTAACGAGCTCGGCTCCTGCACGGATTAAACTCGTAAGTAGGGTTACCACTGTAGATGATTACCAGGGCTGTTGAAGTTGACCTGTTACTAACATGCTAATGTGCCAAACTATACCTTCGTTAACATCCTGTTTGTGCCCAAATTTCACTGCTCTAGTATGACTTTTCAATCAAATCTGACACAGATGTGGTGGTGGTGTGTTAGTGTGTGTTTGCTGCTGATGCAGAGCTGCTGATGTTTTTAAACACCTTGGAGGGTGCTGGAGTACGCCAGCCACAACTATCCAGCCAACAGTGCCCTGTCCCAATGGACTAGAGGGGGACCAAAACAAAACAGCAGCAGATTAAATACTGTCTCTGACTTTACATCTACAAGATGGACCAACAGAGAGGACAGTGAGTTTTTAAAATCTCCAGCAGCTCTGCTGTGTCTGATACACCACCACCACATCACAAGGAAGAACAAGGAAATGCCACCCCAATGGGCACTTGAGCCAGACCTCTGTGCTGGGAGTGGCTAACCATCAAGCCACTGTGCCTCCCTTACATCACCATTAATTGTGATAAATATGCTAATCACTTACCAGCACTAGTTTTTACAAATAATACTTTATATTATGGAATATTTTAATAAACAGTTATAATTTATTCCAGTATTACAAAATCACATGATTTCAGCGACAGGTCGATGCATTTGAAGTCTTCCTGTCTGCTGTGTGTAGGATTCGCAGCTGTACTTCACTGTAATGTGTGTGTGCTGTGCTGGCAGGTGTGATAAGCGACGGAGAGAGCAGGAGTGTAAGTACATTGAGGAGCTTGCCGAGCTGATCTCTGCCAACCTCAGTGACATCGACAGCTTCAACGTCAAACCGGACAAATGCGCCATCCTTAAAGAGACAGTTCGCCAGATACGGCAGATTAAAGAACAAGGTAGAAGCGCAGCTGCTTCTGTAAATCACTGTGCTTGTCTTTACTAATCAGGGAAATGCTGAAAATGTCCTGTAAGCCTGTGTGTCTGTGCAGTGCTGCCACCTGGTGGCAGGTTGTAACACTGTTATCTGTATAAAGATCTGTTTATATTAGCTTGTGACTTTTAGTTTAAAGTGTATTTCAGGTAACTGCTATATTATTTGTTCAGATTTTTTGTTTATGGGGTGTTTTGCAGGAAAAAGCTCATGTGATGATGATGTCCAGAAAGCAGACGTGTCCTCCACAGGTCAGGGGGTCATTGACAAGGACCATCTGGGCCCTCTGCTGTTGCAGGTGAGATACATGAATGACCTCGTATGTTCTGTTATACACCTGTTCAGAAGTGTTATGTTTTGTTTATTATGATCTCAAGGCTTTCTGTGATGGAGGAGGAGTCTCACCTTTGACTCAGACTGTGTAATTGTAGTATTCCTGACTACTGACTCTCGCGCTCTCTCTCTCTCTGTTTCTCTCTCGCTCTCTCTTTCTCTCTCGCTCTCTCTTTCTCTCTCGCTCTCTCTTTCTCTCTCGCTCTCTCTTGCTCTCTCTCGCTCTCTTTCTCTCTCGCTCTCTCTTTCTCTCTCGCTCTCTCTTTCTCTCTCGCTCTCTCTTTCTCTCTCTCGCTCTCTTTCTCTCTCGCTCTCTCTTGCTCTCTCTCGCTCTCTCTTGCTCTCTCTCGCTCTCTCTTGCTCTCTCTCGCTCTCTCTTGCTCTCTCTCGCTCTCTCTTTCTCTCTCGCTCTCTCTTTCTCTCTCGCTCTGTCTCTCTGTTTCTCTCTCGCTCTGTCTCTGTTTCTCTCTCGCTCTCTGTTTCTTTCTCGCTCTCTGTTTCTCTCTCGCTCTCTGTTTCTCTCTGTCTCTCTCTCTGTCTCTCTCTCTCTGTCTCTCTCTCTGTCTCTCTCTGTCTCTCTCTCTCTCTCTGTCTCTCTCTCTGTCTCTCTCTTTCACTCTCTCTCTCTCTGTCTCTCTCTCTGTCTCTCTTTGTTTCTCTCTCTCTCTCTCTGTTTCTCTCTCTCTCTCTGTTTCTCTCTCTCTGTTTCTCTCTTGCTCTCTCGCTCTCTCTGTTTCTCTCTCTCTGTTTCTCTCTTGCTCTCTCGCTCTCTCTGTTTCTCTCTTGCACTCTCGCTCTCTCTGTTTCTCTCTTTCACTCTCTCACTTTGTCTTTCTCTCTTTCTGTTTCTCTCTTTCTCTGTTTCTCTTTCTCTGTTTCCCTATCTTTCTCTCACTCTCTCTCTCTCTTTCACTCTCTCACTTTGTTTCTCTCTTTCTTTCTCTGTTTCTCTATCTTCTCTCTCTCACTCTGTTTCTCTCTCTCTTTCTCTCTGTTTTTTTCTCTCTCTCACTTTCTGTTTCTCTCTCTTTCACTCTCTCACTTTGTGTTTCTCTCTCTGTTTCTCTATCTTCTCTCTCTCACTCTCACTCTGTTTCCCTCTCTCTTTCTCTCTCTGTTTTTTTCTCTTTCTCTCACTTTCTGTTTCTCTCTTTCACTCTCTCACTTTGTGTTTCTCTCTGTTTCTCTTTTTCTCTATCTCTCTCTCTGTTTCTTTCCTTCTCTCTCCTTCTCTGTTTGTCTCTCACTCGTGCTGTTTCTCTCTCTCTCTCTCTCTCTCTCAGGCTCTGGATGGGTTCCTGTTCGTTGTGAGCCGTGAGGGCAGCATTGTGTTTGTGTCTGATAATGTAACTCAGTATCTGCAGTACAAACAGGAGGAGCTCATTAACACAAGCGTCTACAATATCCTGCACCCGGATGACAGAGAGGAACTCCAGAAAAACCTGCCCAAAGCCAACGGTACACGTCTCTGATCATTATTTACATTCAGTTATCCAGCTGATGCTTTCACCCAAGCACCTTCAATTAAAGCCTCAACTTATAAGACAATGACTTAAGTAGTAGGATATTACAGGGAGAGCACGGCCAGTACGGCCCCGGCTGTCAAACTCGCGATCCTCGAGTCATAGTGGCAGTGCCTTAGTCTTCTGAGCCATTCAGGGCCTTAATACAACAATTTTATAAAGAAAGACATCCTGAACATCACCAAAAATTAGAATATCATGAAAAACTTGTTATTAGTAATAACAATTTTAAAAGGGTGTCAAATATTTTATTTTCAAATGAAATTACGAGCAACAATAACATTTTTCATAATATTCGCGTGCAGTTTAATGCAGCTCATTGTTGAGGTGGCTAACTGACGCTTATCTGTTTATGTACAGGTCCTAATGGTGTTTCGTGGGCCGGAGATGCCTCTCGTCAAAAAAGCCACACCTTTAACTGTCGAATGCTGGTGAAGTTCGGCCACGGATGCCCCGGAGGAGAGGAGGGCGCAGGCAGGCGTTATGAGACCATGCAGTGTTTCGCTCTCACACAGCCTAAAGCCATGATGGAGGAAGGGGAAGGTGTGACCCTGCTACACACACACACTCACACAGTCACTGGGCTGAGCATTAAACATAATACGGTACATCAGAGGTTCCCGTGTACTGGGCTACGGACTGGTGCCAGGCCACATCTGTGACTTGTCCACATACATACACTAGCTTCATATCCACATGAACTGTGTGTGTGTGTGTGTGTGTGTGTGTGCTGATTGATGAATAAAGCATACAAGGAAGATGCTATACAAGTTAGAGAAAGATGTTTGAAGGGTTCAAGACTGCACTCACAATGCATATTATATGCACAAGGTTTTTAACAACTGCAGTGACATACAGTACCTGTCAAAAGTTTGGACACCTTCTGGTGGCATTGTAGATTACTACTAAAGTCATCCAAACTATGAATAAACACATGTAATTATTTAGTAAACAAACCAGAACATGTTTATATTTTACACTCTTCACAGTAGGCACCTCTTACTTAGATGCAGCTTTCTTGGCATTTTCTCAGTCAGCTTTATGAGGTAGTCACCTGGAATGGCTTTCAGTTAACAGCTGTGTCTTCTCAAGAGTTCATGACTTGCATTTCTTGCCTCTTAATGTGTTTGAGACATCAGTTGTGTGTCTACTTTGAAGTAAAATCTAAAACATGTTTTGGTTTGTTTAACACTTTTAAGTTTACTACATGATTCCTTATGTGTTCACTCACAGTCTGGATGTCTTCAGTATTAATTTACAATGTAGGGAAAAAAAATTAAAATAAAAAACATTGAATGAGAAGGTGTCCAGATTTTTGACTGGTACTGAGAATAACACGTATATAAAATATAAAATAAGTGAAATATTTCAGATATTCATAAAATTGTATCAAATGTCTTTTATATTTTATAATTAATTTATATTTTATTTTATAATAAATGTATAATTTTGCAGGGTCTTATTTGTAGATATCAGTGTGTCATACATACAGAAAACGTAAGTCTGTGAGAGATTTCTTAACAGCTTAGTATTTGGGGTCGAGGGAGCACTACACTGTGTTTTCAGCAAGCTATTGCTTTAAGTAACACATTTTTAATAATAATACAATAAAGCTAATGCTCAAAAAACGTAAGTTTGTGAAAGCTGATGAGGATAAGTGGTCAGTTTCTGTTTGACTCTGTTCAGAGTGTTGAAGTGTGTGTTGTGTGTTTCAGACTTGCAGTCTTGTATGATCTGCGTTGCACGGAGAGTCACTGCAGTGGAGCGAACGGAGAGATTCACCACCAGACATGAGCTTTCAGGTGAGCGTGTTGTCCCATCACTGTTCTGGCTTTATGAGCAACCAGTGGGATGAAACAAATAGCCTCGATTCTTCTTTCTTGCTCCTGAGTTTTCTTGACTTGTGGGTTTATGTAGTAAAAACAGCTGTAATACATTTTAAATAAATATATTCATATCTATCTTTGTTACAAACATTTAAAGAGACCATTGCAAATGCTCATTTTTACTGTATGGGTACGTATTTGAGTAAGAAAACTACTATTAATAAACTACTAATGGTATTTCTCCCAAATTCCAAATAAAATATTGATATTTAAAGCATATACTTACAAAAAAATTAGGCCTAAAATAATGCATATCTACAAATTAATGTCTTATTAGTTAGTTAATTAATTAATTAATTAATTAATTAATAAGCATCAGTATTAATATTTTAATTTTGGAAGAGTTTAGAAATCATCAACAATCCGTGCTGAAACGGGAGCAGCCGTGGCCTGGTGGTTAGGGTTCTGGTCTTGGCCTAGTCTTTGATCCCCAGGCAGGCTCCCCAGGTGCCATGAAAGGCTGCCCACCGCTTCAGGCACATGTTCAAAGCCTAGTGTGCGTGTTTCACTGCACGGATGGGTTAAAAGCACCCAGGAACCCAGCAGTGTTGTCCATCTTCAGCCATTAGACTCAAGGGTACAAGGGTACACCGCTGACAGTTCTCCCAAAATGAGATTTAAACATCACAATATATTGCTGTATTGTGATGTGCATCAACTCACCAGGCTCTTGTCAATACACCACCATAACATGGACTGCATAGACTGAGCAGTGAATGCTTTGAAGCCTTGTCATACTAACTCTGTCTTTTATTTAGCGAAGGTAAGGAACGTGTCATTTTTCACAATATAATACCTCCAAGTCGCTTCAGTCCTACACACATGCAACCTGTTCCACATTATGTGCTTTGTACTGATTACATGTAATGATGCTCATTGATGTGAAGGGTTAAAATAAAAGCTCAAGGCTTTATGAGTAATTGTGTTTGCATGTGTGTGTAATGCAGGCAAGCTGATTGAAATTGAGCAGCAGAATACATTGCACACCACTATGCGTCCTGGCTGGGAGGATCTGGTGCGCAGATGTATGCAGATGTTCCTCAATCGCAGTGAAGGCCAGCCCTGGTCTTACAAACGACACTACCAGGAAGGTATGTGGTACTGTTTATAGGCATTAAAACCTTGGGGCCCCATGTGGATCAGTTGCCATCGACAGCCGGGGCACGAGACACTAAAATTGGTGCTGTCTCTGGATGGGTAGATGGCGCACTCTCCCCATCACTACTAAGTAATACCTGCTGGCTCAGGTGTCTGTTAGCTGATGCATCACAGCTGGAGATCTGAGCTTTCCTCCAAGTACGTTGGCTACTTAGCGATGATTTATCAGTAGCAGTTGGTAAAGAGGCGGAGCCTGAGTTCACATACATCAGAGGAGGCATGTGCTAGTCTTCATCCTCCTAGAGTCAGACATTACAAGTGGTTGGGAGAGTGTAGTGGATGGGTGGATTGTTTGGCTACCACTACATTGCTGGGAATATTGGGTCAAAAAACAAATCAAAACAAACATTTGAGGAGGGGATCAGGATAGACGAATATAAAAACCTGCCCCTACTCTTCCTCTGGTAAGATTGGCTCTGACCCTGATATTCTTACCCTGGCCATTTCACTCCTAACCAGTGAAGGCAGCCAGTTGTAGCCAGTCAAGGGCAGAGGTAGGGTGGGTTTTTACAGAATCCTGGTGGGAAAAACATTTATATTTATGTCGCACATACCATAGCAACACCTTAGCAACCACTGAGCAAAAACTTAGCAACACCATAGCAACCACTGCAGATACCATATCAACACCTTAGCAACCACCTCAGATACCATAGCAACAGCTTAGCAACCACCATGGATACCATAGCAAAAACCTTAGCAACCACTGAGCAACCCACTTAGCAACACCATTGCAACCACTTAGCAACACCATAGCAACCACCTCAGATCCCATAGCAACAGCTTAGCAACCACCATGGATACCATAGCAACACCTTAGCAACCACTGAGCAACCACTTAGCAACACCATAGCAACCACTACAGATACCATAGCAACACCTTAGCAACCACTGAGCAACAACTTAGCAACACCATAGCAACCAGCATGGATACCATAGCAACAACTTAGCAACCACTGAGCAACAACTTAGCAACACCATAGCAACCAGCATGGATACCATAGCAACAACTTAGCAATCACTGAGCAACCACTTAGCAACACCATAGCAACCACTACAGATACCATAGCAACACTTTAGCAACCACTGAGCAACCACTTAGCAACACCATAGCAACCAGCATGGATACCATAGCAACAACTTAGCAACCACCTAGCAACCACTTAGCAACATCATAGCAACCACCACAGATACCACAGCATCACTTAAAAACCATCTGGGATACCTCAGCATTTGAGTCATGTTAGCTGCGCAACATCCTGCGTTTCTTTCAGGAAATGCACTTTTCTAGTTCTCCTTGTCGTCTGTTAAATACTTCACTGCTTTATCTCTCTCTAGCTTACTTACATGGTCGAGCAGAAACTCCTCTCTACCACTTCTCTCTGTCTGATGGAACTCCGGTAACGGCACAGACACGAAGCGAAGTCTGCCGAAACCCCAACACCAACGAGCCTCTCAGCTTCCTCTCCACTCATCTACTTCAGAGGTTTGCAAGATGTTCTTTTGTTCCTTTACCTGAAACTTTGGTGCATTTTACTCTGACTTTGGTGCTTTTATACAACCACCTTTGATCTGATTAAAAATTGTTCTAGATGTACTAGGGCATCTCCAAAAGTGGTGTATCTTTTTTAATTAACTACATGTAAAGTGACATTTAAAGCCTTTCTCTTTTCTCTTTTAATTACTTAATTCAGGGAGCAGAATAACTACAGGCCAAACCAAGGAGCTGTAATGCGGGCCCAGGGAATGGGAGGTGCCAACCATAACTCCCAAATGAACATGCCTCCTGGTGGGCAGATTGGAATGAGCAACCCCAGAGGCTATGTCATGAATGACCCAGGACATATGGGACCCAGAGGAGGGCCCATGTACGGTCCTGGCAACAGAATGAATCAGATGAACTCGATGCATCAAATGAATCAAATGAACACTATGAACCAGATGGGTCCAATGAATCAGATGAACCCAATGAATTCAGTGAATCAGATCAATTCTATGAACCCGATGAATCAAATGAACCAAATGGGTTCTATGAATCAGATAAGTCAAATGAATCAGATGAACACCATGAATCAAATGAATCAAATGGGACATCCAGGAATGAATCAGCATCAGCAGCACTTCCACAGTGGGGGATATGGCTTGGGCATGACAAGTCCATCTCATAGCAGTCCGAGTATGAATTCCTCTCAGCAGAGCATTATGGGATCTCCACGGATACGAGGAAGCCCCAAAATGGGAGCAAGCCCTTTTTCTCCAGGAGGTAAACATTTTATGCGTTTTTGGCTTTAGTCATTTTGGTTACATATCCAGGAACTGGATCTGCCGTATTATCACTGTTAATCTTATTTACTGTTGTTTGATTGGCAGGTATGCATTCCCCTATGGGCCCTGTGGGCATGGGTGCCAATAGTGGGTCCTCCGGTCCAACAGGTGGCAGCACTTTCTCAAGCAGCTCCCTCAATGCCTTGCAGGCCATTAGTGAAGGAGTGGGCTCATCCCTCCCTTCTGCTCTCACCTCCCCTCCACATAAATCTGATAGTTCTCCTAGCATCAACTCCACCCAACCCAACCCACCCAATCAGTTTGGGGCTAATAAAGGTGCTAGTGCTGGAGAGTCCAAAAGTCCTGGCGGTGCTCATAGCACAGCGGCTGATCAGCACCAGGCTACCCAGGCTGAGACCACAATGGATAAGCCGGATAGTCAGTCCTGTAAAGATGGCGGACCTGGAACTGAGGCCAGTCGGAGGATGCCAGATGGAAAATGTCACAAGAAGCTGCTTCAGTTGCTTACGTCCCCACCAGAAGAGTTGACTTTGGCAGCAGGTAATGGTGGACCACCTCCAGGCCGTGAATCTACACCTTTGAGCACAGATTCGAAAGAAGCAGTTGGTTGTATGACCAGCCCTTCTTCCACTGGTGTATCTTCATCTTCAGCTCCATCATCGGGGCAACCGGGTTCCGGATGCGCATCATCGACAACGTGCATGGGGGGACACCTCTCTTCACACACGCTGCAGGAGAAGCACAAGATACTTCACAAGCTGCTGCAAAACGGCAACACCCCAGACGAGGTTGCCCGCATCACGGCCGAAGCCACGGGCAAGGTCAGCTTGAGTTCTGATCAACCCGGCACAGAGAGCACAGGGCCCGAGGTCAAGCAGGAGCAGCACAGTCCCAAGAGGACACACGCCCTACTTCACCTCCTCTTGAACAAGGACGACTCCAAGGAAGCTAATATTGGTGAAAGCAAGCCAGGATTGGATGAGCTGGAGGGTCGGGGGTTACGCACAGGGCCAGTCACAACCTCCAGCAACCTTGATGCCAAAGTTAAGATCGAGTCGCCTGATGAGGTATGTTAAAAATAATGGTGGTATATGGACCTACAGTCAGGACAATAATATTTAATGAAGACCGCACTAATACTAATGAGCTGATAGTGGACTTCACTCATCCAGTTCTCTTTACAGCTGGAGAGTCTGGAGAGTATTCTAGGTGGCCTGAGGAAACCTGCTTCTGGAATGTTTGCTGAATCTAGACCTGGAAGTGGGTCAGATGGAGAACACAAGAAAGGGAACGGACCCAACAGCACTGCACATGGTAAGACCTGATTTTGTCTCTCTATTGGCAGCAGACTAGTCATCTCCAAAAAAAATAGAATATGGTGAAAAAGTTCATAATTTGATTCAAAAGGGTACACTGTCTCGTATTTTGTCACATTTCAAGCCTTTTTTGGTTTAATGATGATACTGTTTGAGTCGTCATTTACTCTTATAAACTGAGATTCTGCATGTACCATATCAAGTTTGCATACTGTGACAGACATGTGATGAGTTTCTCTTTGGTTAAAGACCGGGAGGGCGGAGGATTAGGCCCTGGACCCCGTGTGCCCTTTCAGAGAGCCGTATCTGTGGACGGTAGACCTCTTGGTGGAGCAGGAGGGACGGGTAGGAGGAGCGCCCCTTCAACACTCATAAAACAGGAGAGCCTGGACAGTCACATGGGCATGGGTAAGGAGCAAGACACGTTGAAGGTCATTAACCGTCTCCCGCCAGCGGCATTTTAACGAAATTCTGCAAATGTACTTGTCTAACTGCAAGATTTAATCCTAGAAACAAAGCTAAACATACCCCCAAAACCTTAAAGGGTTTACTTTTTAAATATATATAGAGCTTGAATCTAAATATATTTTTATATATTTGTATGAGGAGCTTAAATAAGCAGAGACACGTCTGTGAGAGCGAGTCAGACAGCTGCGAAAAGACTTTTATATGATAATGACATGGTAATTCTAGACATTCCATTGGCGGGTTCCAGTGGCCAGGAATCTGTGGAATGTGAATCTGACAAAGACCTCTCCCTGAGTGTTTTACACCTATCTGATAAATATTCAATGTAGGGCTAATTTCTAAGGAAAACGGAGTGTCACCTCACATTTGTTCAACTAATTGAAGCTACTGGCTTCCAGGTAGCATACTTGCATTAATACTATGCTGAGCTGTTCAATCAGACTTATATGATTAAGACGTGACACATTAATATCTTTAAGCATGTATTTATTCATTATAATCAAGAACAATATGTATTAAGCAGAAAGAACTAAAACATAAAGCACATTCAGGCCTGTTTATAGGTGATGAAACATTTTATGTGCATATAAGCACTTTCTAATCTAGCATTATTTATCTTTTGTCTTGTCTGAAGGAGGTCCCAACAGACAAATGGGCATGAACCAGATGCCACCAATGATGGGGTCAGGTGACTGGAGGATGCAGGGCCGCAGTGGCAGCCCAGGAGGTCCTAACAACCACCCTGGTTTGGGCTGCCCAGGGGTGGATCCCAATTCCAAAGGAATGATGGGAGGGCCAGTGATTAACAGGTCCAACAGTGTACCTGCTCCCAGATCAATGCTACAGCAGCAGCTAATGGACATGGGTATGTTGTAATGTACTTGCATGTTCATACTTCTGCATGTGTCTGTCGGGCACCACACTGATGTTTTACGTTCAATCACAGGTCCTAATGATATGGGAATTGGTGTGAACACATTCAGAGGTCAGCCACATCCCCCTCAGTCTCCATCATGGCCTGAATGTGGAATGGGTCATGAAGGAGGTCACAATGCCGCCAGGTGCACTGAAAAATTTAGGTTTGTAGCTGTATTTTCCATCAGCATCTGTGAACAAATGTAATATTGGGACCCCGAGTGGCTCAGCAGGCTACGACGCTGACACTATGACCAGAGGATCGTGAGTTTGAATCCCTGTCATGCTGTTTGCCATCAACAGCCGGAGCCCAAGAAAGCAAGAATTGGCAGTGTTCTCTCTCCCCATCACTTTCACATTGCAATGTCCGCTGGCTCAGGTGTCTACTGATTGGTCCATTCAGAGCTGGGAATCCTGCGCTTTCCTCCGAGCGCATTGGCTCCCCAGTGACGGTGTATCAGCGTTAGTAAGAAAAGAGGTGGTGGCTGTATCACACGCAACGGAGGAGGCTTGTGCTTGTTTTCACCCTCCTAGAGTCAGAGACAGTGCAAAGGTGATGAGGAGAGCCCTAATGGATGGAATGGGTTAATTTGCTACTAGTACATTGGGAAGAAAATTTAAAATGTACATTGTTTTTTGTATCGAGTCTTTTGTGGGTAATATCAGATGTTTATCTTTGTCTAATTGGTTAATTAATCTACTCTAAACGTCTATTTAAAGAACTACGGTCACTGACATTTTGGTTTCCTACGTACAGCATGCCATTTGGCAACCCACTTGACGATCTGCTGGTTCCGCCAGCAACCAGCGAAGGGCAAAATGATGAGCGAGCTCTGTTAGACCAGCTGGACTCTCTCCTCAACAACACCGACGTTTTTGCTCTGGAGGAAATTGACCGGGCGCTTGGAATACCGGACCTAGTCAGCCAGGTTAGAATATTTTTAGCTGGCACTGAGCGTCATTATCATTACATTCTTTTTGAGTGTGTCCTATTTCTTGATCCTGTTCATTTCAGTCATTTGTTCAGTAGGTGTGTCTCTGCATTAATATTGGTCTTGTACTCTATGCTAATTATATGCGTCTCTCCTTACAGGGTCAGAGTGCAGACCAGCCACCAACTCCCACTGACACTTTCCCCAGCCCTGCTCCTGAGGGTATGAATCCCAAAGCCATGTATGCTGCAGGTTACCCAGGCCCACCTTCCATGGGCATGCAGGGCGGATATGGCCCTGGACCTAGCTCTGGTCCTGGCCCCGGTGCTGGCCCAGGCCCTATGCAAGGCCAGCCTGGGCCTGGCTTTAACCCCATGATGGCTCAGATGGGCGGAATAGGATCCATGCACCCCCGCGCTGCCATGATGCGCCCACGAATGATGAATGCCACCAAGCCCCTCAGACTACAGCTTCAGCAGAGGCTACAGGGACAGCAGGTGAGAGATGGGATTGTTCATTGTTTCATATCATCATATACAGTCCCTGGACAGTTATTATGGGCTTTATTAGAAACACAGTGCTCAGCTGTAATGGTCTGTTAGTCATCCTCTTGCTCTTCATCAGTGACCAGAGCTCCCCACACAACTGCTGTCATGTCAGTGTTACTGCTGTGTTGATAAGGGTGGACTACCCAAATAATACCTTAGCAACAGTGGAACTGTAGTACCAATAATGAATATAGTAGCATGTGACTTACAGCTGGAAACCAGGAAGGTCGGAATAAGAATGCTGATCTAGGATCAAATCTCATATTTCTTCTGTGTTACACAGCCTACATTCACATTATCAGGCTGATGTGACTCAAATCTGATTTTTTTGCCCTCATGTGACTCTTCTGGACTATGTGAACATGTCAAATCAGATTTGAGTCACCTTCATACGTGGTTCTGGATTGGATACGTAGCCAATTCATGACCATGCGATTCGAATGTGATGGTCAGATTGGATTTCATGTCTTTTTGCCAGTACACATGCATGTCACGCTGAGGCATTGCTGGCTTCACTCTTGTTTACACACAGAGCTGCTAAAACTGCAAAAGCAGCTTATTCACCATCTTATTCTGATCATGTACAATCCATCAACTCTTTACTGTCCATAGCAAAACATCATCAGCTTCTAATATGTCAGTTTTGATACAGTCATATTTCTCACAAATACAGGGTTGCCAGGTACCAAAAATCCTCCAGCCCAATGAAAACCACAATAAACAAACTAAAACTAGCCAGGCATTTGAAGAAGCTTTAAAAAGTAAATCTTTTCATTTTGTCATTTATTTTCTTTGCTGTTTAGTCCAAAAAATCTTCCTCCCTCGACTTTATTTTCGCAAACCTGGCAACCTTTTTTTTTTTTTTTTTTTTTTTTTCCTTTTTTTTTTTTTTTTCTTTTTTTTTTTTTTTTTTTTTTTGGCTGTTGGTGATTGAAGGGATGTGCATACACCTATAAATGTGTGCACTTGTGCTGTTTCAGAGATACAAGTACAGGTCACTTATGTTTATGAATGTAAGTCGTCAACACAGTAAAATCCGATCTGAGCAAAAAGCGAACTTGAGCAATTACGCTTATAATGTGAACGTAAGCCATAGAGAGCGTAAGCTGCTGAATTTTGGATAAATATGACCCCTGCTTGGAGTTTCACAAGTCATTCCACATTGGTGCTGGTGCATGCACTGTACTTCTTAATCATAAAGCTGAACAAGTGTCGCGAGTAATACTGGATGGTCTCATTTTGCAGTTCATGAACCAGACCCGGCAGGGTATGGCCATAAAAATGGAGAATGCACCAGGAGCGAACCCGGGGGTGCGACCTGGCATGCAGCCTGGCATGGGGGGACAGGTACTCTACTATTCACTGCTTAAACCAATGAATAAAGCCTAAGACTAAGACTCTAAATGCCTGAAAACATTAATAGGCTTTACCTTAAGCCTGGCTTATTGACAGATCATCTCTCTCTCTTTCTCAGCCTGGTTTTCTTAACGCTCAGATGATGGCTCAGCGGAGTCGAGAGATGATGACTCTGCAGATGAGGAGGCACAGGGTGATGATGATGATGCAGCAACAGCAGCAGCAGCAGCAGGCTGCGGCTGGAGGTTTCAGCCCCCCTCCCAATGTCACAGCCCCCGCCGGCATGGACAGTCCCATGGGTGGATCCTCCATGAGCCAGCCAGGCCAACAGCCGTTCAACTACGGTGCAAACTATGGTGTGTTCAGAGGTTGCTTTAATGTACATGTGGATATAAAGTCATTGAAAATTCATCCTGGTTGTGATGTCAGTAGTACAGTCGTAGTGCACAGATTATTATTTTTTATGTGAAAACCAGGAAAAAGAATAAAAAAGAAAATAAGCCATAATATCATTATAATATAGTGTACAGCACACATCTGAAAGACTGAAGGTAATTAAAGGTGTAATTGCAGGCATGGGACAGCAAGGAGACCCTTCGTTTGTAGCCACAGGCAGCAGCCCTCCTAATATGATGCCTGGCCGTATGGGAGGTCCTCAGAATCCTATGATGCAGCAGCACCCTCAGAGTGGCCCTATGTACCAGTCAGCAGAGATGAAGAGCTGGGGTCAGGGAGGCATGCCCATGAACAAGTGAGAAGTT
>BRDA01063079.1:0-10724 GCA_036984385.1 Crenuchus spilurus | reverse complement strand
AGCTTGGGTCATTTCCAATGCTAGCTTCCTGTTCAACAAAATCTACAAAGTAAGCAAAGGGGGGATAGGGGACATGCATATGTTGCTTGTAGGATGCACCGACTGATGCCCATTTTTCCTGCAAACGAAATGGGAGTTTCTGTACAATTGGGTTAACTCCTCTTGCTGTGTCGAGGAAAGAGAGACCAGGCAGATCTCCTTCAGCCTTTGCTGATAGCAGTTCCATGAGTAGATCACTCAACTTTGTAAGTTTGGCATAATCACGATTTTGTATTTTTGGAAAGGCATCAATGCGTTTGAACAGAGCATCTTCTATCACCTCTGTTGAGCCATAGACTTGTACGAGTCTGTCCCATGTCTTAGCCAACCCTGCCTCTGGATGGTTGATATGTATTGCCCTTATCTGTTCAACATGCTCTGCTGATTCCTTACCTAGCCATTTTAGCAGAAGGTCCATCTCCTCACTCGCTGTTAGATTTAACCCACTTGTAGCAGACTGAAATGAACGTTTCCAGGCTCTATAGTTCTGAGGTTTATCATTAAACTGAAGTAAACCTGTAGCTACAACTTCACAACGAGCAAGGTATCTCATGAAGTCATGAATGTATGAGCTGTCATCACTGGAGTATGGGCCCATAGGATGAGGTGAAGGAGTGGGACAATCTTCGCCTTTTGAAGGTGTAAAATGTTGTACAGATGAAGAATGTTTACTCTTGAACCTAACTTTATGTGGACCATGAAGACATTCATCTTCACAGGTGTAAGGCTGCTGTGAGATAAGATGAGGTGACTGGGAAGCAGTGTTGGTTTGGTTTGGAAATAATGATTTGGCTTCAGATTTAAGATGTGAAGGTGAAACACTGTAGCTAGAACTTAGCTCTATTTTAGGTGAGAGACCAACTAGCTGTAACTCCTTATCTTGTACTTGGGCTTGCTCTACAACATACTGCTCTGTGCGTTGTGTCGGCTCCAAGGGAACAGAATTTAGGCTTAACTTGCAGCTAAGTTTCTCCATATTGAAATCAACTGCAGCTTCAAGTGCTTCTGCTTCAGCCACAGCAGCAGCAGTTTCTTTTTTGTAATTAAGCATTTCCATAGATGCTTCCAACTTGGCTTTTTCCAGTTTTAGGTTGATTTCCTCTTCAGCAAAAGAAAGACGTGCTTTTGCTGCTTCTGCTCTTGCTCTGGCTGCAGCAGACCCAGTTGATGATGTACTGGATCGTACTGAGGAGCATGAAGCACGAGAGCGTGTCTTGAAGGAAGATGTTTCCTCCATAATAGCACAGCTTGATGTATCTCTGACAGTCTATGCTGCGCTATCCCACACACACCAGAAAGACGTGGTTTCACTGTTCTGCCCTCTGTATATGTGCTGAATATATCTTGACAGACAGATAAACGCTCTCCTAACATCAAGACTCTGAAGACACTTTGCACTTGTCCACAGGTTTATTGACGTTGCAAGGAAAGGTGAAACTAAAAACACACAGGAAAACAATACTCAACAAATGCTCAGCTTTAAACATATGCTGATTAAACCACCATGTTAAATAAATCTCTTGGGTTTACTGTACATTACTGCATTTACCTATTTTTCACATACATTTAAATGTCTAGGAGCAGTGCAAAAAACGTCCACAATGGCAACCCAATCAGTTCCCAACATCAAATATAAAGAAAAATGTAATTTCCCCTAAAAAATGATACATGATGCTAGATAACAAACTATAGTTACATACCCACGATGCTATCACTGACGTTAGGATGTATGCAGATCTCACTGGATTGACTGAGATACAGTGCAATTTACCATGTGCTCATGAATGATCTACCATAAGTTACTGATAATGTGGCAGGCTGCATAGAAATATTTTCGCTACTGCCACCTACTGTTTCCTCCAATGAACCACAATTAGCTAACATATATCTAACTAAAAATGAACAAAGGCTTATACATGCACTTGTCGCAGTACACTACTGTTTAGTATAGTGCAGATTTAAATTCTACAATTTATATACCTGCTCTATATAAGTTCACTACTCTGAATTAACATCTACACCAAAAATAAAGATTAATCTGTTAGATTCTTGTTAGAATTGACCATTCCACCTAAAGAGGTAGCCTTAAGAGACTCCTCCTCCAGCTGACAGTTTTCCACCTTAAACTGCAAAGACGTTACATTCATACGCCATTCTTGTTCAGAACGTTCCATTCCACCTTAAAAAAGTGGACGGCATGTTTTTCACGAGCTAAAGGACTATAAATATGTAAAAAAAAATCTGCCTGAATTCTGTCATTAACAACGTTAAGTAGAAATATTCTGAAGTTATACACAAATGAAACTCACCTAGAGAAAAAACTTCATTTTCAAACTTATCACTCTTTCTAAAGCTGAAGTTCAATTATGTGTTATTTGTCATTCCACCTTTTGAGGTAGCCGTAAAAGACTCCTAAACTAGTGGTCCACATTAAACTGTGCATTACATTAATGTGCCATTATTGTCCAAAACTTTCTATTCCACCTTAAAAAGTGGACGGCAGCTCGTGAGAAAAACACTTTGTTTAATTGTCCTACAAACAGACTTTTCTTTCGTTGCTTGTTGTTTGGACAAAATAAAAAAACTCAATTAAATAAGTAAAATATGGTTTACTCACCTTACCTGCTTATATGTTCCTCTCCAAGTTAATTGATTCTCTCTCCAAAGTAAATTCAGGCACCAAAATTCAACTTGGAAATATCTGAATCTAATTGGTTCGCAATAGTCACGTGAATTAAGGGGCGGAGTTAGTGTAAATAGCTGCACTGTGTGGAGCATGCTATTTTCACTTAGTGTAAATAGACACTCCGATTTAATAATGTGCATAAGCATCTAAACACTAAATAGGAACTTGACATAAACTATAAGACAAAGAAAAACAAAAAGACCAGTGACTCCAGACACACACAGAGAGGAATAAATAGTCAACACTAAATGATCAACAGGTGGCAATAATCAAGGGTGGGGCTAAACAAGACACAGACTTAAAGGGCCAGTGACATAAAACAAGACACAAGGACAGAGCGTGACAGTTCGCCGCCGCAAAGCCGACTCAACCTCGAGGCGGAAACCTGGAGGTGACAAAACAGAGACAAGATCCATAACAAAAAGCATAACCACACAAGGAACATCACATAATCAAAATAAACACAGAACAACCAGAACATGAAAACAGAAAACTAAAACTAGTACACAAAACATCAAAGACCTAGAATACCAAATACACAGAACCAGGACTAGAAACAAAATAGTACTGGAACATAAATAATACACAGGGCTAAAATAAACAGGAAGACAGGAAGAACTAAAGAAAAATAAACTCAGAACAAGAAAATAAAACACAAGAAAACCAAACTATGACCAATACAAAGATACATCAGACTGAATGTAGAACCCCAAAAGAAAGCCCAAAAGAGAAAAATCTCACTACCAAACCCCTACATAAACATAATAAAGAAACAAAAAACAAACCTCACCAGAAAGATAACTCAAAACAGTCAACGTGTAATGTTTTTAAGGAGTAATTGGTGGATGGCGGCCTGTAAAAACACATGAATCTATAGTCCCATGGTGAGATGGTTGACCAGTTCCTGTGGAATAGGCCACAGAGTGCACCCTCCCCACAAGGGTAACCACAGGTTACCCCACCACCAGGCAGGTGGGGGGAGGGCACACAAGCGTGCTGAGAGCTGGTTGAGTTCAGGAGTGGAGCAAGCCTATGTGTTTGAGTGATACAATGTACCCCTGAGGGGTGTCCCGCAGACAAGCGGCGCGCTTGCACCGGAGCGTCCTTGAATTCATTGTCCAAAAGTGGCATGTGTTTGCCACACAGGGTAGAAGGCAGCTTCTCACTACTGCCCTGAAGTGATGGCAGCTTCTCACTGCTGCCCTGAAGTGATGGCAGCTTCTCACTGCTGCCCTGAAGTGATGGCAGCGTCTCACTGCTGCCCTGAAGTAAAGGCAGCTCCTTGGTGTTGTGCTGAAGAGAAGGCAGCTCCTTGGTGCTGTGCTGAAGAGAAGGCATCCCCTTGGTGCTGCGCTGAAGTGAAGGCAACTCCATGGTACTGCGCTGAAGAGAAGGCAATCAACTCAGTGCTGCGCTGAAGAGAAGGCAGCTCCTCGGTGCTGTGCTGAAGAGAAGGCAGCTCCTCGGTGCTGTGCTGAAGAGAAGGCAGCTCCTCGGTGCTGTGCTGAAGAGAAGGCAACTCCCTGCTGCTACGCTGAAGAGAAAGCAGCCTCTCGCTGCCGCACTGAAGTGGAAGCGGCCTCTCGCTGCTGCACTGAAGTAGAAGTGGCCTCTCGCTGCCACACTGAAATGGAAGTGGCCTCTCGCTGCTGCACTGAAGTAGAAGTGGCCTCTCGCTGCTGCACTGAAGTAGAAGTGGCCTCTCGCTGCTGCACTGAAGTAGAAGTGGCCTCTCGCTGCTGCACTGAAATAGAAGTGGCCTCTCGCTGCCACACTGAAATGGAAGTGGCCTCTCGCTGCCACACTGAAGTAAAAGTGGCTTATCGCTGCCACACTGAAGTGGAAGCGGCATCTCGCTGCCGCACTGAAGTGGAAGCGGCTTTTCACTGCCGCACTGAAGTAAAAGCGGCCTCTCGCTGCTGCACTGAAGTAGAAGTGGCCTCTCGCTGCCACATTGAAATGGAAGTGGCCTCTCGCTGCCACACTGAAGTAAAAGCGGCTTATCGCTGCCACACTGAAGTGGAAGCGGCATCTCGCTGCCGCACTGAAGTGGAAGCGGCTTTTCACTGCCGCACTGAAGTGGAAGCGGCCTCTCGCTGCTGCACTGAAGTGGAACCGGTGTCACATTGTGGCTCTGAGGAGGAGATGGTAGAGCTGGTTCGCCATGCTGAGAGAGAGCCCTCCTGCACCTTGGCTCCTGGAAGAGAGGTGGAGTCGCAATGCTCAGAACTGCCCTCTGGCTTCTCCTGAGTCGAGGTTTGGTTGGCTTGCCTCCGCCTTTTCTTCTCTGCTTTCTTCAGCAACTTCTCTCTCTTTTCCTGCTCTCACTCCTCCTGCTGGAGATCCCTGAACACTACCAGTGAACCCTCCCCCCTGATGAGCCTGTGGACATAGGGATCCCACTGCAGGTTCTCCTGCAATCTGTCAGTGGAATGTTCATCCTTCCGCTAATCCTCACTGACAATACTCAGGGCTCCCACCATGACCCAGTCTCCCTGCTTCTGGTCCTCGCTGCCCATTCTCTGCCACTGTAGCTCAGCCCATGCTCTGCCCTCCTCACCCTCCACCGAAGAACCCACAGGCTGTATATCGCACCCCTAAAAATGTCCTCCGGGGTTTGAGTTCTCCTGTTAGCCCTTCTGGGGAGAGCAAAGGAGCAAGTTTATCGAGTGCTGCATCCATGTTTTAGGCTGGTCTTTATGTCAGGATTTGTAATCCAGGTTCGAAGGAGAGAAGACACAAACTCAGGTTTTTAAGTGCAGAGTATTTAATAATGTGCATAAGCATCTAAACACTAAATATGAACTTGACAAACTATAAAATAAAGAAAAACAAAAAGACCAGTGACTCCAGACACACACAGAGAGGAATAAATAATAAACACTAAATGATAAACAGGTGGCAATAATCAAGGGTGGGGCTAAACAAGACACAGACTTAAAGGGCCAGTGACATAAAACAAGACACAAGGACAGAGCGTGACAGTATACTTTTTATATCTATTATATGTAGATGGAGGACGAATGGATGGATGGGTAGGATATCAGTCAAATGTTTGGATACCCCTTCTGGTCATTCAGTGGTTTTTCATGATTTCAAAATGTTCTGCATTTGTAGATTTTTACTAAACTCATCCAAACTATGAAGAAATACATATGTAATTATTTAGTAAACAAACAAGTGTTAAACAAACCAGAATATGTTTATATTTTACATTCTTCAAAGTAGGCACCTCTTGCTTAGATGCAGCTTTCTTGGCATTTTCTCAGTCAGCTGTATGAGGTAGTCACCTGGAATGGCTTTCAGTTAACAGCTGTGTCTTGTCAAGAGTTCATTACTTGGATTTATTGCCTCTTAATGTGTTTGAGACATCAGTTGTGTGTCAACCAATCAATCATTAATCAAAATGTATTTATTTATTTATATAGCACTTTTTACGGATGTTGTCACAAAGCAGCTTTACAAAATTTGTATCAAACAATTTGAATCTAAGCCCGATGTGAGCAAGCCGAAGGCAACAGTGGCAAGGGAAATCTCCCTCAAGGCTGGAGGAAGAAACCTTGGGAGGAACCAGACACACAAAGGGGATCCATCCTCCTCTGATCAAACTACTGATAGAGATTTACATCCTTAGTTAAGTCTGACATTGTGCTATAGTATAAAACAATAATGATATTAATAATAGTGATCATTGCATCCATATTGGGTATCATAATTAAAATGAAGTAGCATTAGAGCTTCAGTCCAATCATTGTTAGTAGTAGATGTAAGTGAGCAGCAGGTCTGGTGTCAACCGCAGGAAAACCCACTCCGGAGCAGAAGGAATTGACCGCAGTAGGTGTAGTGGACCTGGTGGTCTGTTGCAGACTGCAGGAGAATTCAGCCATCAAATACCTTCAGTGGCCATTTCCTCAGAAAAGAGAGAAGAAAACAAACAGCAAACAGAAACAATTAGGCTGAGCGCAGTAGAAAACATGTGAATGTTTGCATTGAGATGGCATCCGGTCGTGCTGGCTGGAAGGAAGGAAACCAGAAAGAACATAGATATTAGAGCGTCATAAGACCAGACATGTATCCATCCATATCGCCATCATCAACCTCCATCATGTTGGAACAACATCATGGAGTGTCTGAGATTTCTGCAATTCCCCATGTTCATGAAGTCCTGTAACGACAGTCACTGGAAAGGAGAGGTTAATTACAAAAAGCTAAACTGAACAGGTGGGTTTTTAGTCTTGATTTAAAAGTAGAGACTGTCTGCATTCCGAACACTAGCTGGAAGATTATTCCACAATTGTGGGGCTATATAGGAGAAGGCTTTTCCCCCGGATGACGCCTTATGAATTCTGGGAACTAGTAAGAGACTGGCACCCTGAGATCTGAGTAATCTCGGTGGGTCATAGCATGTGATGAGATCTTGCAGGTATTCAGGGGCGAGACCATGCAGGGTTTTATATGATAATAAAATGATTTTGTAATCAATACGATATTTAACTCGAAGTCAATGGAGGGTTGATAAGACTGGACTAATGTGATTGAATTTCCTGGTTTTAGTGTGGACTCTGGCTGCAGCATTTTGAATTAACTGGTTTTTGCTGGAGCATCCTGACAGTAGTGCATTGCAATAATCTAATCTTGAAGTAATAAAAGCATGTACTAATTTTTCTGCGCCAGGCAGAAATAGGGCATTTCTTAACCTAGAGATGTTACGAAGGTGTAGAAAAGATATTTTTGTAATTTGTAATTTTACTTATATGCTGATCAAATGATAAGTCTGAGTCAATTATGACACCCAGATTTTTAGCTGATGAGCTGAGATGAGCAGGGGAGTCAGCAAAATGTAATATTAAGTCAGATACCTTATTTAAAGCTGATTTTGGACCTAGGAGGAGGACCTCTGTTTTGTCGCTGTTTAGTAAGAGGAAATTGTACATCATCCAGTGCTTCACATCTTTTACACAGTCCTCCATTTTCTTAGTTTTGGTTTATCATTTGGTTTAGCTGATATGTATAGCTGTGTGTCATCAGCGTAACTATGGAAGGTAATGTCATGTCTGCTAATAACTCTGCCCAGTGGCAGCATATATGTATAGTATGAATAATAGAGGTCCTAAAATGGAGCCTTGTGGAATTCCAAATTACATTTTTGTATGATTAGAGGAGACATTATTTACTTTAACAAACTGGTAGCGGTCTGTAAGGTAGGACTTAAACCATGAAAGGGCTGTTCCTGTGATTCCAACCATATTATTTAGTCTTTCTTGTAGAATAGTATGATCAATTGTGTTGTGTCTTTAGTATTATATCAATTTATACTAAGACAACAAATAATACACGGAGACGGAGATGCGGGAGGTTCAGTTCACTCACTTTACTTCGTCAATACCAAACAGTCTGTATCTCGGCGGAAGAATACAAAGTAGTGCCATACACAGCATAATATAGTGCCTTAAAGTACTTACGAGAACTACTTAATACATGACATATTCCTCCCCCCTTAAACAAAAAGTGCTACTTTTGAAAACAGTTCAATTCAATTCAAAACAATTACCAAAATGTCACACAATACAAAGACATAAATATAACACTTTCCAGCACTGTAGAATCTACCAAATGAACAACAAAAACAACAGTTTTTTTTTTGTTTTTTTTGAATACACTAAGGGAGTGAGGGTAGACTACCTCAAACCCTGACAACACCCCGGGGATTATTCTGCACCATTCCTTTGTGTATGTCATTGACTAATAACTTCTGGAGGTTGACGGTTTCTCACAGGATAAAGCCAAGCGTCCCCAACCTCTGAAACAGGAATGTCCAATGGAGATACTTCCTCAGTAGTGGGCAGTGTCGACTGAAATGTAGCAGTCACAGGCTCTGAAGATACACGATCACGAGCCAGTGAGTCTTTCAAAGGCTGTGGACACTGATTCAAACCACTCAACTGCGAAAGTTCAGGACTGCTCACCAAAACAGACTCTGCAGGTGCAGCTGCTCCTTGAAGTAGCTGATCTGTGTGTCTTCTCCAGACAATGTCCTCTGTAGTCTTGACCGTGTAAGACACTGGACCTGTCTTGGTGATGACTGTTGCAGGAATCCACTTTGGTCCACGAGTGTAGTTACGTGCCAACACTTGATCTCCCGGAAGGAAAACTCTGCACTTTGCTCTTTGATTTCGTCTTTCCATCTGAGATTGCTGTTGACGCTGGACAAGAGTTTTTGTACTAGAAGGCTTGAGTAGATCAAGACTGGTACGCAACCGTCTTTTCATGAAAAGTATGGCAGGAGAGACTTGAGTAGATGAATGTGGCACATTTTTGTAGGACAGTAGAAAACTGTTCAAACGCTGATGGAGTGAGCTCTGTCCACATGAAGCTTTCAGTGAGTGCTTCAAGCTTTGCACAAACCGTTCGGCTAGGCCATTTGTGGATGGGTGATAGGGAGCCGACCGGATGTGTTGTACTCCATTTACTTTAAGGAATTTCTCAAATTCTTGAGAAATGAACTGTGGCCCGTTATCACTTACGAGTTGTTCAGGAAAGCCAAATCGACTGAACATCTCACCCAGTATCTCAATGGTCTTTTCAGTGGTAGTGGATTTTATTATGAACACTTCTGGCCACTTGCTATGTGCGTCCATGGCTACTAGGAACATTTTCTCTTCAAACGGACCAGCAAAATCAATGTGAACCCGTTGCCAAGGTTCTTCTGGCCAATCCCACGGGTCAAGTGGGGCCAGTTGTGGCATATTGCGGACCTTTTTACATGATGTGCATGAGGATGCTGTCTCTTCTATTTGTCCATCAAGTCCTGGCCACCAGAAGTAACTTCTAGCAAGTTCTTTCATGCGGACAATTCCACAGTGACCTGAATGCAGCACTTGTAACACTCTTCCTCAAAGATGGCGGAATGATCACTCTCTGTCCCCATAAAAGACAACCTGCTTGCACAGTAAGGTCATTGCACCTGGCCAGGTATGGCTTCAATTCTGCAGCATCTTCCACATTTCGTCCACAGACAACCATATCCAGCAACTTGGACAGCAGTGGATCATTCCTTGTGTGTCGTTGCACTTGTGAAGATGTAACTGGTGCATCTTCCACCTGCTGAAAGTAGAAGATTTCAGCTTGATTTGGCTCAGCATGCGTCACCGGAAGTGGCAACCTGGAGAGACCATCTGCGTTTGCATGCAACTCAGATTTCCTGTACTTTATGTTGTATGTATGGGCAGAGAGCAGCAATGCCCACTTTTGCATCTGACTAGCTGCTAACGACGGAATGCCCACATGTGGACCAAAAATAGTGGTGAGGGGACGGTGATCTGTCAGGAGGATGAATTTGCGTCCAAACAAGTACTGGTGAAATTTGTGAACACCAAAGACAATGCCAAGGGCTTCACGCTCAATTTGGGCATAGTTAATTTCTGCTTTGTTCAGCGTGCATGACAAAAATGCTATGGGTTTTTCTTCTCCGTCTGGCATGATATGTGATATAACAGCGCCAACCCCATAGGAAGAAGCATCACACGCTAACTCTAATGGCAGGGCTGGGTCAAAATGTGTCAAGACTTCTGACTTCAGCAGAGCCCTCTTTGTTTTGGCGAAAGCCTGTGCACACTTATCCGTCCACTTCCAGGCTTTGTCTTGACAGAGCAATTGATGCAATGGTTTTAGCAACGATGCAAGGTTCGAGACAAACTTGCCATAGTAATTTAGAAGACCAAGATAGGAACGAAGTTGGCTCACATTCTGAGGCGCTGGTGCCTTCATTAGTGCCTTAACCTTAGATGGGGCTTTGTGTAAGCCTTGTGAGTCAATCACATGTCCTAGATATTCAACAGATGGCTGGAAGAACTTGCATTTGGATTTGCGAACTCTGAGTCCATGCTCTTTCAGCCTCTGTAAATTAGCATCCAAGTTTCTCAAGTGCTCTTCTTCAGTCTTTCCCGTGATCAAAATATCATCTAAATAGCACTGAACTTCAGCTAGACCATTTAGAATT